>CAIGRN010105950.1:0-22972 GCA_903798345.1 Fraxinus anomala | reverse complement strand
GCATAAAAGGGCCTTGGGCCAGCCCGCTACGACAAGCCCAATAAAATGAAGACATAATTAATAGAATCCAATAGCAATAAAATAAATCAATTTGATGTCCGCATCAACAAGCATACATCCTCCCATGCAGACTCAGATAAACGAAGATATATCGTTAAAATGATACAACCAGGTCTTATATAGCTCTCTATGTCCGTAGGAATGTGGGATAACCAATCAAAAATCTGGAAATAAAAAATATTAACTTTGCTAAACTTTCTAAGAAACAATCAAAAGTTCATAAATACCTGGGCTCGTAAAATGATGGGAAAATTACTGGGTTCCTTTCCAAACAGTTTGAAAACAATGCGATCTGTTCGACTCTGGAATGACACAAATGACAGGAAAATATTAGAATACNTCTAAGAAACAATCAAAAGTTCATAAATACCTGGGCTCGTAAAATGATGGGAAAATTACTGGGTTCCTTTCCAAACAGTTTGAAAACAATGCGATCTGTTCGACTCTGGAATGACACAAATGACAGGAAAATATTAGAATACAAAAATGCAAAAAATTACAAGCTAAGAATTATTTTAGTGTCATTTCTACGAAAAATCTTTCTTCACATATAGATCAAAAATCAAAACAAGAAAAATATATCTAGGAACATTCATAAGCTAAGCTGATAACTAAGACTTAGAAAGAACTTGGTTGTTTTAGATTTCAGGTAATATAAAAATAAAAAGACGACAAAAAATGCAAAAGGAAGGTTCTTCTGATATATTCAAGGGTAAAATTTTAAGTATTTACATTCAATTATTAATGAAGGAAAACTTGAATGCATATGATTATAAAGGGTCGAAAGAAATTGATAACTGCTACTGGTATTTCATGTGATGGAGAGAACATAACAATTTAAGGCAAGTTATATATATGGAACACTCTTTAGATCAGCTATGCTTTATGATATTGATTGTTAGGCTATAAAACGAAAAAATGTCAATATAAATTACAGGAGGATATACACTATCAACTGGACATAGTGCCAGCTAGAGATAAAATAAGGAAAGGAAATTTTAGATGGTAGTAGCATGCGTTATGTAAACATAAAAATCTTCCATTCACAAGAGTAATACCATCCAACAGATAAAAGAGAGAGGGTATACAACAAACTTAACATAGCCTGTACGGGTGGTTGCAATTTGATTTCGTTGGACCTTTCAATAGATGTAACGATGGTTTAAATATATAGTACAATAGATTAGTTTATCTGACCATCAATTTATTGGGACTTAACTTCTTGTTGGATGCGGTTAAAATCTTGCCTCGCTATGGCAAAGTTTGTCGGCAATTTTAAGATTACATACAGAATGTGTATGAATTAGTGTCGTTGGGATTGTACACTCAAACAATAAGGGCAGGGCGTCTAACACAGAGGCTCAGAGAATCCAAGTTTAGAAAACCTCTAGAAACCTAGGAGTGAGAAATCAAAAGAAATAAGTAGACATGTCACAGAAACGCTCATTGTATTTAACATGGATAATATGTTGATCTGAATGAAAGTTTAAAATCTTATTCATCACTGATGTATTGGATTTGTTCTGACTATTGGAATATCTAACAGGAACTGTAATCTGTAATGAAATGTTTCTGGAAGGGAAGTTAAAGACAGTTCTGTATGAAAGATATCAGACCAAAAGATATGAGTGACAAAGCTTTGTATATCCACGAATTTTAGGTGTCACCAAGAAAGTGTGGTCCCCTAATGATGTGTGATCCCCCTAATTATAGAAAAATCTGAGGCAAACTTCCTCATAAAATTGGAATTTCAGCGTCAGATTTATAAGGTACTATATTTGTAAAAGAAAAACCGCAAATATCTTTGAACATACCCAGTGAGTTCATAGCATAGTAAAATATACCTGAGCATCCCCACTAGAACTGGAAGGAGACTGGGCAGATCCCAAATCTGAATTTCCACTTGTCTGAGGAGGACTTGATTGACGGGATTCTTGTTGTACACATGAAGGCAATTCAATAGAACTGGTCCCCAGATCCACGCGGACAGGTGATCTATCTACATTCTCCATGCCATCATCAGAATCAACATATACATCATTCAAATCAAAATTATTCAATTTGCTTCTTCCAGCAGAACATTCCCTGCCTCCTGCATCAACTGGAGAACTACCATGGTTGGGGAACATAACGCTAGGTCTTTGAGAAGTTGTGGATTGTAGATTCTCATCCTTCCTCAGCATTTCATCACCAGGAATTATATTAAGCTGTTCTCCAGGTCTTTGGCGTTGAGAACCATTCGAGAGCAAGGCATGCAACAATTCTGAATTCCCTAAAGAAGGGAGATTGTAGGGCAAGTTATGAGATTCCTTTGGACGTCCAGAGATGCTGTTTTCCCCATGCAAAGATCCCTTGCTAGCAAGGCTGTGTAGAAGATGAGACAACATATCCTGATCATCTTCGTGGTTTGATCTATTGGCTGCAGCTCATGGAACCCAGAACAAATTAAGTGCATTTGTCATAAGTTTAAAAGGCAAAATGATGAAAGTAAGGTTCCATGATATAGTCTCGTTTAAATCACAATCTCATGTTTTAACATGGGGAAACATCATTTACTTACAATGCATATTGGAGAGTATCTTCAGTAAGGTCATCAATAGATAACCACTCGCCTGGTTATCATTCAAGGGATTGTTATTTTTAAAATTGTCAGGTTGAGATTTCCTCCTCCTTTTATTGTGGCCAGCTAAACGTTGACGGCAACTGCGTTTTCCTTCATCAAACTCTTGAAGTGCATGAAATCTGCACAAATGTGTAAACTCATAGGTGTCTAGGCACAGAAGTCACTTGAGAGTTGAGACAGACAGAGTAACTATGCTCAAATTATAATCATGCGGAACTGGAGACCATATAACTTCACAGAACATTAGCACATTACTCCAAGTCAAAAGGCCACCAGTATTGAACTCCGATAACGCATAATGAAAAACCTAGTATTTAGTAAAACCAATCTGGGCAAAGATATATTGAACATAGTTATCAGGATCTGCAAATAAACTAACAGATTCCCCAAGATAATGCTCGGGGACTAGATAAATATAACCCCACAGAGAAGCAAGTGAAGGGCTAGGATTTACCTGCTACACTGCTGGCAGAAACGTTGCATTTGATTCCCAACAAGTGCTCTACTGGCCTTTGAATGCATCTCACAAACCTTGTGCCGTCTGTGATAATCTTTGGCCTTACTCAGATCAGCACCGCAGTCCTCAACCTGGCAAACTGCACGATTTGAGATAGCTCCAGACAACTTAGTCTTCTTCCCGGATGTTTCATTCCCATTTCCCGTGCTCCTCTCTATCATTGGACAGCCTTGTCCCCCGAGCTTTAGCATAAGATTGCCGCCATCATCAGTCAAATCATCATCTTCAACTACGACAAGTCTTCTCCTCTTCTCCAATTCCCTCTTCTCTTTCTCAGCCCGTTGATTCAATTCATCGGAGCTAGAGGAGGAACTGTTACAAGAATCCGTAGTTGTAGTAATTCCACTTTCAAGTGGAAAAAACTGCCTGCCCTGGTAATTAGAAGGATTTTGACTGACTCGAGAAGCAACGAATAGATGTCCATCCCATTTCCAATCATTGGGATCCCATTCAAGACTTCTCTTCCCCAGTGTCCTCAAATCCGTGGAAGGCAGACCATAATGAAGCTGAGCTTCACCTCCAATTCTGGCCTCCATAGATTAACATCCAATAACCTCAACAAAAATCTAAAAACATAAAAATCCCAGAAGCTTAAATCTTATTCTGGACTAAAATCGTATTACAAACTCTCTAATTAGTACGCCTCCAATTTAGGTAATCATCCTCGGTAAGACCCAGAAAATGAGAAACAGTACCCCAAGCATCCGTGATTCAATTCAAAGAAACCACAGAGGGAAATTCGCTCTAACTACCCTAAATCTTTCCCAAGTTGAATAATTAATAATTCTCAAATCAGTTTCTGCATCAGAATAGACAACAGCAACTAAATGGTTTTAAAAATAAAGAAAATTAAAGGGCTAAAAGTTAGAGAAAGCTGCAGGATGTTGAGATGATAAGAAGGCCAACGGCGGCAGGTATGAACGTGTCCGTTTGGTTGGTTGTGCCGTGGTGGTGGACTGGTGGTGGAGGATGATGTGAATGTAGAGAGAGAAGATAGAGAGTGGTAGAGTGGGGGTGTGTCTTTTATTTTTTTTGGGGGGAAATTGCATCAACAGTCCCTAGCCTTTCCATTTTTTTCAGATTTTACCCTAATCTTCATTTTTTATCAACGGAGGTCTCTAAACTTTCATAAATATGCAGCTGGAGTCCATCTATTTGACCTTAGTTGACCAAGAAAGTCAAAATCTGATTAATTTTGACAAAATTGTAAAAGGCAAAATTGTACTTTGCATTTTCCTAGTATTAAATAAGTTAAAAAATAAATAAAAAAGCCCAGAAATTAAAATAAATTTATAAACCCTCCCCCCCACAAATTAAAAAAAAAAGTCTTCTTTTTTCTCATAAATCAAACTGATTTCTACAGCCATGGCATGGTAGCCATTTTTCTCATCTGATGATAAAAGTCAAATTTGAGCCTCCAATTTCTTCTCATATGTATTTTTTTTCTTTATTATAGATCCATGATTTACTTATTCTAAAGAGAAAGAAATTTTGCTGGTTTATAATATAGGCATAGATTTTGCAATTTTTCTTGTTGACATGTATTATAAAAAAGAATTATATAGTTCCATTAGTATAATAACATAATGATGTCATCCATTTACACAAGAAAATATTAGAAAAAAATAAGGCTGCCGATTAAGAAAAAGGAAAAGAAATAAGAAAGAAAATTTTCGGTTCGGATCTATTTTGGACCCAACAAGAGAGAGGCGGTACCGCCATGGCTGCAAATCACCAGTTGCATTTTTCTAATGCCATCCGAGCTGCCAAGCCAAGATACAGTTCGGATTGTCTCGTTGCCCAATTCACAAGAATCTAGAAACATACATCATCACCCCCTTCATTTGAAGATGTCTTTTGATTTGGGGGGTTAGGTGGGTTTATAAATTTATTTTAAGTTCTTGGCTTTTTTTATTTATTTTTTAAATTTATTTAATATTAGAAAAATACAAAGTATCTTTTTGCCCTTTACATTTGGTCAAAATTAATTAAATTTTGATTTTCTTGGTTAACTAACGATTAAATTGATGTTTTCCATCTATTTGGATTCTAACTGTATATTTATGAAAGATTATGGACATTTGCTGGCATAAAATAAATGTTAAGATAAAGTCTACAAAAATTGAAAACACTAGGGACTGGTGCTGCAATTTGTCCTTTATTTTTTGTTCTTGAGACTTTGACTTGTGAGTCCTCTTCTAGTTTTTGTTTGTTAACCCAAGCTCACAAAAAATAACTGACACCACCACTATAATTTGTTGGTGAACTATAAAGCTCGTTTAGCATTCAAGTTCAGATTGGCAAATTTTATAAATTAATTAAAATAGTTAAACTTTATTTACAAGTACTTATTTAGCCGCTATTTGATTCCCATTTTGGAATAAAAATATTATGAAATAATAATTTTTTTGAATAATGTATGGTTAAAAGTAAGATTTTTTTTTTTTTAAACTATGTGTCTAATTATTTTATGGTAGATAATTTGTGGTTAAAAATGAGTTTTGAAAAAATATAATCTTGAAAGAATGGGACTCAAACATGAGCTCAATATTCACAACTTATTTTTAAGTATTTATAAACTCAACCATTTATAAATTCTTCCCCGACGAAGGCTTAGTTGATAAATAATAGTTGACATTTACGGTTTACATTTGTATGTCTTGTAGGTGTGTTTTGCTTAATCACGTGTACCTCATTACAGGAGTTTTTTTTCTTTTTTTTTTTTGGAAAGGAGGGTGGCGCTACCTCTAGGATTTTATTAATATGCCCTCACTTGTGGCGGAGAAAAACCGTAGTTACATGCAGAGATGATGAATGCAGTAAATGAGGAAGTACTACTCCCCTTACAATAGTTCCAACTACTGGAAGCGAAAAGAAGGCAAATTACATTTATCTAAACGGATGCAACCAATTGTATGAACTGTGAAACTATAGATTGATTCTAAGAAGTCAGAATGACATTGAGCCCCAAGACGTGCTAAAGAATCTATCGCCGAAAAATATGTGATATGTTAATAGATATAAAATGTGTAAGCTCCAAAATGTCTTCCCAAATAAGACGAATAGACCAGGGCATGTTAACATGATGATGAAACTAGTTGACCACCACATTAGAATCTCTTTCTATAAAGATTCTATCAATGCAGAGCTGATACCTTCGCTAAAGTGTTAGTACCAACCTCAAGATAGTGATAGAATCCAAAAATAACCTTTCCTAGCCAATCTCGAAGCAATCCACCGCAACCAGATGGGCCTAAATTTCCAGCACTTGCCCCATCAATATTAAGTTTATAACAACCATGTTTAGGAGGGGACCATTTGATAAGAAATGGGGCTTTTACTCGAATTGGTACCAAAGGAATGTGAAGAACCTGGGAAAAAGAGGAGGAATGAGACAATTTTTTTGATTTAAGTATACCATTCATTTCACGTAGCCAACTTTTTACCTTAGCATAGATTTTGTGTAAGTTTATGGGCTCATCTTTAAATCTTGCAGAATTTCTGGCCAACCAAAGCTCTCAGGAGAGAAGAGGATGAATACGATTAGCCATAAGATGATCTGGTGTGTACCCTCCAAAATGAACATTCTAAAATAGCAAGGTAGCTTTAGAGGAGTTTAACATTCACTAGTAGCATATTATATGACATCTCGTTATTGATTATTTTAAATTGGGGAATCAAGATTTGAGTGGCGAAAAATTAAAGAAATAGAGACATAAAATCTCAACTCATAATTAACTATAATGACTCGTCTCTTTGAGGTCACATTTTCGATTATATTCAGTGTTTTAAAAAGCGTAAATTACGGTTAGACATGGAAGCAAAGATTTAAGCTTTACGAGTTTAAGCGAACTAAGGCGAGGTTTAGACGTAAAAAAATGTTTTATTATTTTTAATATTATTTTAAATTTTTAATAATTAAAATAATACATATCAAAGATCTTAAATTATAAAATATAATAATTCCTACTATTAGTCAATTATACAATTTTCAAAATTTTAAAATGCAAAAGATTAGAATATTTTTCATAATTTCAATTTTCAATTGAACAAGTCTTACTTAATAAATTTATAAGAAATTCATACATATTTTTAGAGTTTGCAACAAAATACGAGTTTCAAAATCATAATTACATAATGTAGATAGCATCATACTTTAAATTTTATTTAACTATTTAGATAAAGTCATTTTTAACTTTTATACAAATAAAATCTCTTAAAAACTTGAAATTAAAGTTAAATGAAAAGTCTTTTTAAAAAAAATTAAAAAACCAATAAGCTAAAATAAAATAAAAAACTTTTAAAAAAAGAAAAAAATATAAAGCACGCCTAGAAAAGAAGAAAGAAAAAATTCAATCGTTTGTAAATTGAAAAAAACAAAAAGTGTGTAGGCTTCATGAGGTGTTTTACCCGATTTTTGAGTCTAGACGATGCCTAGACGCTGTCTAAGCAAGTTTTTTTTAGAACATTAATTATATCTTAGCTATCCTCCAACAAAATTTCAACACCTTACTTTAATTTTGAAATGTCAAAATTTTAGAGATAACATCTCTAAAATAATAGGTAGGTTAACTGACAATTTGACATGGCTAAAATTTTTACTTTCAATTTTGTAACGATGTATCAAGATTCTGGACTCATTAGTCAACCTAATGGAAGTGTACTAGGTAATCAACTTAATCAAAGAAATAAGTCTATGTTTGTCTACTATTATTTAAAAAAAAAAAAAATCTTATATTAATTTCCAACCACATATTCTCGTAATAAAATATTTTACACGTAAATTCAATTTTTTTTCTACATTTTAACATTACATTCTTCAAAAACTTACTATTACAAAACTCATTTTTCTACTTTAATTGTAGACAAACATAGACTAATATCATATTTGGCTCTAATTTTTAAAACTTTTTTTTTTAAATTCATTTTTAATCATACATTTCATAAGACCTACAACTTTTATTAATTTTTCAATTACAATTTCATAAACTTCTATCAAAATATACTTAGAATCTTATTTTACAGGAGTTAAATCCATCAATAACCACTCAAATTTATAATTAGTGTCACATGACTACCCAATTTGATTTTATTTCATCATATTCACTTAACTTTATATTTAGTGTCACCTTGACCACCAAATATCTTATCACTACTTTCATTAATTTTAAAAGAGATCATATTGTAACTTTACATTTCACATACATACATGCATACATATAAGGGTGTTAACGAGTCGAGTCGAGCCACGATCCAAGACTTTTTGCTTGGGCTTAACTTGAATAAAAATATTTCGAGCTTTTTTGGCCTGAGTCGAGCCGAGTAAAAGCTCGGCCAAAAAATTTAGGCTCAACCTGAGCCGGCTTGATTTTTTTTTTTTTTTTAAATTCGTGATAAATCTAAATTGTTTTTAAATAATTTAAAATATATGCAATTTATACGTATTATAAAAAATAAATAAATATTAACATTTAAAAAAAATTACAACTGAACTTAAAAGAAAAAAATTAAAAATTTAAAAAAGGAAGTGGCGGCAAGTTTTTTTTTCAATTTATATCGTTAGGCTCACAGGCCGAGCCGACTAGCCATCCCCCCCCCCACCCCCACCCCCACACACACACACACACACACATATATATATATACAAATTTCATCTCCTAAGCACTGTACTTAATTTATGCTAAGTACCATGCTTAGATGGTAAACAAATTACCCACTAATGAGTGTGTCATCTAAACACGATACTTAGCATATATATAAGTTTTTATTTTAGTTTATTTTTCTAAGTAACATTTTTTAGTTAAATCATAAAATCTTTATAAGACGTGGATTCTACAAATGTGAGGATAATAAGTGTAAGATAATAGGATGTCGTACAAGCCTCCCACCAAGAGCCTGCTATCAGAAAGTGAGAGAAACCTCCCACATTCTACTTCTTGTTCTTTCTTCTCTTTCCTTTGTTGCGACAAGGGGGTGCGGAACCCAAATCTTCATTCGCGTCAGTCTTCCTCATATTGATAAAGATGAATTATTTCCTTGAGCTCATCCTTTTTTTTTTAATGGTGAGAACTTCTCTGTCTTCTTTAGCCTTTATTGGTCATCCTATAGTAAATTGTGAATTCTATGACAGGTGTAAATAAAATGTTAATCAACTTAAAACAATAAAGTTAAGCTTTGCCAAACATGGGCCAATATATAAATGAAGAAATTTATAATAGAAAAAATGGTACTGGTGTTGGTGTGGGTGGAGATGGGCGACCGCATTAATAATTGATAGGAAGCGACTCTTCATGTGTACTGTCAATGTTATTTTTATGCTAATATAATGTTCATTTGGATCTCTCCACCACCAACCCATTTAGGTTTTAAAATCGAAATACTATGTGTGAAAAAATAAAAATAAAAAAACGGAGGGGAATCCGCGGAATAGTGTTTGGAAAGTGGAAGAAGCCACCACAAATTTGACAATACAACTTCTATTCTGTACAAGGAAAACAGGTACTTATCATTTTTAAAATGACATGAATACTAAAAAGTATTTCACTGATATATTTAGGGGTTGTTTGAGCCTCATTTTTTTGAACTTAAATTACACTTTTTTTTTTCCCTATTGGAGTTGCATTAAATCTATGATTTTTTGTAAAGTATTTATAAAATTATTTAAATTTAAATGTTGATTACCCATTAAGTTTTATTGTAAAAGAAAGAAGAAGTGTATGGATAGTAAAATTTTGATCTGAAAAAATTTTAGGGTCTAGTGTTCAAATATTTGGTTCATATTCGTGCAATACCAACAAAAAGAAAAACTAGGCATACGTGAATTTACTATTGATTTTTAAGGCAGTGCCAAGAACCAGATCGAAATCGATCGGTTTTCATTACATGGTTGCAAAAACGATCCATTTAGTAAAGGAACCGAAATTGAACTACCGATTCTTTTGATTTCGGCCGGTTCCATTGGTTTTGGAAAAAAAAAACGCTCACTTCTATTTAAAAATTCAAGAGTTATTGCATATACTTAGATTTTAAATGATTTCTTTGAAATCCATTTAAAAAAATAGAAATCCTAGCCCAGAATTACAAAATTGTTAGAAATCATGATTGATTGGAAGAACATAACCCGGATTATTAATAAATCGACTTGATAAAGATAAATTTTGAAATCTCAAATCTCTTTAATGATTTCTGATGAATCTTCAATTGCACTTTCTTTTCTTTGTCGAATAATCAAGGTCGAATCTTCAATTAGATGAAATCTTGAAATTGTCTTTAATTTTCTCATAAGGTCAATGAATTTGCCTCTATATAATTGACGTAATATTTTTCCACTTCGAATGTTTACTATGCCAAAATGGGTCTCAATCTCCTACTAAAAATCTGGAACATAACTTCAACTATTGTAAATTGATTTGTGAAAATGTTTTGATCATACTTCACTCATTTTTCTACTTCTAATTGCATTCAATTGATTTCTATCAATCTTCAATTATCATTTTGTAGTTCGAATCAACTATTAGAAAGTTGCAATTGAGTCATCAAACTTTGGATTTAACTATTTTGCCCCTTTTTTGCTTCTTTATTCCAATTCAACTTTTAATCATCGAGTTCACCTAACAAACAAAATATATAATAAATTATGTAATAATTTTAGTTTTCTTGATGATTTACGAGTAATTGTTAGGCTCGAATAAGCGAATAAATTACACTTATCAAACACTCTAAACTTAAACGTTTGTTTGTCCTCAAATGAAATCATAACCAAACTCAACAAACAAACAAACATGTAACAAAGTTTTGGTTAAATAACCTGATAGTTTGCCTTATGATTTTAATCATCGTATTAAATATATAAACAGTTTTAAGGTCACAATGTCAAAATCAATATAAACTTCTCTAAGTAAAATTGGTCTAAGGGTTGTATAATGTAGTAATATTTTTGTTTAGCATCTAGGGTCGAATATTTCAACCTATCAAGCATATGAATCAACTAATTACTTCATAATGCTAAGCTTAACTCATATGCACAAGAGTGTCAAATTTTACATGTATAAGAATCAATTAATCTAATAGTGTATCCTCAATAATTCAATCACTCCCAAACTACACTAAAATTGGTGTAAGGGTTGTATAATGTAGTAATATTTTTGTTTAGCATCTAGGGTCGAATATCTCAACCTATCAAGCACACGAATCAACTAATTGCTTCATAATGCTAAGCTTAACTCATATGCACAAGAGTGTCAAATTTTACATGTATAAGAATCAATTAATCTAATAGTGTATCCTATTCACAAGCAAACAAATTTTTGCTTTTTTTTTTTTTGAAATTTTTCATGTATAATAAACCAATAAGCACACAATTACACATAAATAATAAAACTAAAAATTTAATATTTTTTTCACCCCCAAATTTAAATTAGACATTTTCTTCAATGTCTTAAAGTATAATCTAACAACATAAAGGGATAGAAAAGAAAGGAAGAAGATACTCCCGGAATTTTCGTTTGATATTGGAGGTAAGCTTGTTGGATCTATTCATTCCATTCTTCAACGTATTATGCATGACTCCCGTTCAATATGCTTATACCAGATGAAGGGAAACAAATACAAGAGTCAAAAATTAGTTTAAAAGATAGAATGTGGCATGTTAACCAGTTTTTTACATCCATAGAGCTTTGAAAAAGGTGCTACATGCTCTTTTTATAGTTTTCGACTCAAATAAAATCTTCTTTTTCTAGGCTAATTATAGACATGATGACCCTTTTATTTGAATAAAAACATGCCTAAAACTAGTGAAATCTAATATTACATGTAATGCAAATAAAGAGTAAGAAATTTGAATGTCTCCCAATAAACGCTTAATTTAAAGTCTTTAGCTAGACTTTGTAGAAGACTTAATCATGGTGGTTCAAAGTGGACTTCATCAGCAAAACTTTGATCACAATGTTTAGCATTGCCAACCCCTTTTTTTAATTTTCCATGCTTGAAGAGCTCTTTTTTCATCCTTAGGTTCCCAATTATTTCCACCAACTTTTTTTTATGTTGCACTTTAGATGCTCTTTTGTTTCGTCGTCCTTAACCTTTATACTATTCTCTTAATGGGATGATTTCTCGATAGTGATATAAATTTTGAACTTCTCTTACTCATCATCGTCGCTTGCTTCAACGTCCATGATAACTCAACTTGTTGATAGGAAAGATCGAACAAAGATTAGTAGTGATGCATCACATGGTTCTTCTATATCTAAGAAAATGAAATCTACTGGGAATATGAACTTACCCACTTTAATGAGTAGGTTCTCAGCAACTCATCGATGGTAATTGATTGATTTGTCCGCTAGTTGATGGGAGATAATTATGTCATTTAGCTCTTCCATACCTAAATTCCTGTAGACAGAAAAATGTATTAAATTTATACTTGCTCCGGAATTACATAAATAACTAAAAGTATAATTATTTCCTATTGAGCAAGGTATTTTGAGACTCCTTGGATCTTTTAGTTTAGGAAGTAATTTATTTTGTAAGATACACAACACTCTTCATTTAGTTTGATGGTCTCAAATTCAGCGAGCTTTCATTTTCAATTTTTTTTAATAAGATCTCTTTAAATAAATTGCATAACCTTGTACTTGAGATATGAATTTAATTAATGGGATGTTGGCATGAAGATTCCTAAATATTTTTAAGAACTTTGCAAACTATTCTTCGATCTTCCTTTTCTGTAATCCCTGAGGAAATGAGATAAGAGGTAATTCTATTTCGATAGGATCAATTGCCTTAACTTATAGACTTCTGAAATTTGATCTAAAATTATTTTTGCTGATTGTTTAGACTAACATATATGCTCCTCATTCGTGGAAGATACCTATTCATTCAATAATATATGCCTCTTAGTTGTGATTTTTGGAAGCTATACCCCGTTGCATGTAGTAATTGCCTGAATTGTTTCCCCTTCTTGTCTTTTTCGAAGCCTTTGAGAGAATGTGATATGTGGCACATACTCTCATGGAACTACAGAAAATTCGATTGGTGGAGTGTGATCTCACATTTCACAATATTTATTGTCATTACCCACTGTTTGGGATTTATCTCAGTATCACTTAACAGGTCACTAGCTATGTATGTGAAAGTGCTTTGACTATTTTTCCCATTTGATTTTTCAAATTCTGTATAGGAGCCCCTTCAATTTGAATTTTTTTTAATCTGTTACATGAATTTAGTTGATACTTCAACTATTTTGGTTAATGTTCTAGTTGATGTCACTACCATTTTGCTCATTGCTTTAGCTAATGGCTCTTCTATTTTGCTCAACGCTTCATCCCATGAAGTTTTTTTTTTTTTTTTGGAAACCCAGTGGTGCATTCTGATATAGTGCACCTTGTAACAAATGGGTATTACTTCAAGAGAAATTTGAGTGATTTCTCCAACCCAGATTGTATGTATTTGAATTTGGATTATTCTGCTGCCTCTCTCATAGTTTTGCATGTAATTCATATCCTCAACTAACTATACAAATGGACTCTCTACATTATAATCCACACTTTCATGATTACCCCCGCAATGGGCGCCTCAGCCAGCTACTTGAATTGCTTTCACTATTTGATTGGTTGTCCAATCATCTACCTTTTTAACTAGTGTTGTTAGCTGTGTTGAAATAGTTGTCAATGTGTCAACCTCGTGCATCCTCGCAGCTCTTTTTCCACTTCATCTCTCAGTCGATCATAATGCACATGTGTACGTCAAATCCTCCATTATTAGATAAACCTAATCCGCAATCCTTTTTATAATTGACCCATTACGTACAGATTCAACGTTAACCTTGCTAGTAGAATCTAGAACAACGTAAAAGTACTGGAGTTGTAGCCACTTCTACAAACCATGTTTTGGAGATTGTTGAAGTAAACCATTGTATCATCTCATGCCTCATAATAACACCCTGAATCATGTTGAGAGAATGTAGTGATTTCATCTCTCAACTTGACAATCCTTTTTGGTAGAAAGTATTTGTTCAAGTGTTTCTGGCTCAAAATGTTCGAAGTAGTGATGCTGTGAGATGGGAATGTGTCTAACCATTCCCAGGCTGAATCTCTTAGAGTGTAAGAAAAGAGCTACAACTGAATTTCATCACTCAAAACTCCTGGATATTCAATTGTCACGCACATATCCAAAAATCTCGAGATATGAGCATTTAGATTGTCAATCGATCTCCCTAAGAACTACAATGCATTTTGGATTATGTTTATTACATCCATCCTCAAGTGGAAATTAGCTTGCTCGAATGTTGGATAAACTATGCTTGATCAGCTTTCGACCACTGGTAAAACCATTCTCCCATTAATCTCTCATTCTCATTATCCACAGCTATAACTGACTGTGCTGCATTTACATTCAACTTAACGGCCACTTGATTTTGTTTATTTTCTGCAATTGATTCTACTTGCTGTTTTTTGGTGTGTTTTCAACTATTCTTTTCTTCTCAATGTGAATAATCGTTCGATTTTCGGATCAAATTGAGTAAGACCATCATGCCTTGAACTTTGCGTTAAATCTATGAATTTTTGTAAAGTATTTATAAAATTATTTAAATATAAATGTTGATCACCTATTAAGTGTTTCCGTAAATGAAAAAAGAAGTGTATGGATAGTATAATTTTGATGTAAGATAATTTTAGGGTCTAGTGTTCAAATATTTAATACATATTCGTGCAATATAACCAATAAAAAGAGAAACTAGGGATAACCGAATTTACTAGTGGTTCTTAAGGTAGTACTAAGAACCGGACCGAAACCGATCGATACATGGATCTAATAATGATCCATTTAATATAAAGGAATCGAAACCGAACCATCGATTCTTTTGATTTTGGTCGGTTCCATCGGTGCTGGAAAAAAAATGCCCCTCACTTATAAGTTCAAGACTTATTGTGAATACTTAGATTTTAAATGATTTATTTGAAATCCATTAAAAAATAGAAACCGTAGCCTAAAATTACAAAATTTCTAGAAATCACGATTGATTGGAATAACATAACCTGGATTTTTAATAAATTTAGTTGATAAAGAGGAATATTAAAATTTTGAATCTTTTTAATGATTTCTTGTTGAATCTTCAATTGCACTTTCTCTTCTTTGTCAAAAAATCAAGGCCGAATCTTCAATTTAATGAAATCTTGAAATTGCCTTTAATTTTCTCATAAGATCAATGAATTTGCCTCTCTTTAATTGATGTAATTGATGAATAATAGTGTCCCAGATGTCCACTTTAATGTATTCCACTCTCATTATAGGCCTCAAAAGTACGCTGAAACTTCGTCCAAAATTGAATCTAAAAGTGTTCCAATCGAATACGGAAAGTTTCCTTCACGAGTGCATATTTTTGTCTCTGCACGGTTGTTGGTATTTTTGTCATAACTTTCTATTTCAATATCTGATTAAGGCAATTCAAAATAGTTTGAAAACGCTAACTTATGGGCTACAACGTTACTAGAAATACCATTTTTCCACTTCGAATGTTTGCTATACAAAAATGGTCTCAATCTCTAACTAAAAATTTGGAACATAACTTGTGTTGTTATAAATTGATTTTGAAAATACTTTGAACATATTTCTCTCGTTTTTTACTTCTAGTTGTATCCAATTGATTTCTAATAATCTTCAATTATCGTTTTGTAGTCCGAATCAGCTATTAGAAAGTTGTAATTGAGTACTCAAACTTTGGATTTCTTCTTTATTTCAATTCCACTTTCAATCATCGAGTTTCACCTAATAAACAAAATATACAATAAATTAGGTCATAATTTATCAAAAGAACCATTAAATGCTCATATTGTTAGGCTCGAATAATCTTATAAATTACACTTATCAAACACATGAAACTTAAACATTTGATCTAAAAAAACCATAACCTAACTCAACAAAAAAACAAAAAAACATGTAACAAAGTTTTGGTTAAATAACCTGCCATTTTGCCTTGGTATTTTAATCATCGTATTAAATCTATAAAGAGCTTCAAGGTCACAGTGTCAAAATCAATATAAACTTCTCTAAACAAAATTGGTGTGTGTGTGTGTGTGTGTGTGTGTAAAGAATTAAGTAAACGTCATGAATTCACAAGTTGTTTTAATTTTCAACCCTCAGTGGTCAAATTTATCCTTTCACCACTTGTAAGATTTATACACCAAAACTTATTCCTTTTACTCTTTTCCCAATGTGTGATCTAAGGCTGAATTTTTATACTTATCATCACTCTCTCTAATTTAGATGAATTTCACTAATTACAAGTTAATACTTCATCAAATAAGGGTTCTCTAAGTTTTTGATTGATTCAACATCCAAAACTCATCTAAGCTCATAATCCATTTTCAAAGATCTAGTTCTCTCAAATAAGTGTTTGGGGCTTAATCAAGGCGTGTAGTATGTAAATAAATTATTATTATTATTATTATTATTATTATTATTATTATGTGCATATTTCTTTCCATTATACTTTCTAAATGACCCTTATAGTGAGCTTTTGATTGACGACTCCCAAATCAGAAGACCATAGGGCACCAGATTTTAAATATTCTTAATCATTCGAGTTATAAAGACTACAAAGAGACGTTCTAAAAAGCGATAACTTCTCTCTCTCTCTCTCTCTCTCTCTCTCTTTTTGCCATGATTAGTGCAATACTCTTCATTAAACACATTCTAAAAAATCGACCACAAAGTTATAATTTTTATCTAATTCTCATCTTGTAAGCATTAGAAAATCCCCATAAGATCTTACACATATGGAATCCTTTCCTACAATAATTCCATCACCCCTGACTATAATAAATTTAGTCTAAGGGTTGTATAATGTAGTAATTTTTTTTTGTTTAGCATCTAAGTTCGAATATTTCAATCTATCAAGCACATTAATCAATTTATCACTTCATAATGCTAAACTTAACTCGTGTGCAAAAGTATCAAATTTTACATGGATAAGAATCAATTAATTTAGTCATGTATCTTGTTAACAGTTAATAAATTAAAATATAATTTTAAATATATTCATTATCGTCGACAAGATCACCTAACCATGCAAGGAAACAAATTAAAAAGAAAATATTTTTGAAGATTTTTTTTAATTTTTGCAAATGTTTTGTATTTTTTCATGTATAATAAATAAATAAGCACACAATCACACATAACTAATAAAACTAAAAAATCAATATTTTTTCCACCCCCAAACTTAAATTTGATATTGTCTTCAATGTATTAAAGTATAATTTAGCAACATAAAGGGACAGAAAAGAAAGGAAGAAGGTATTCCCCAAATTTGCATAGTTTGATATTTGAGTTATGACTTTAATTAGTGGAATCTTGGCATGAAGCTTCCTAAATATTATCAAGAACTTTGCAAACTATTCTTCGAGCTTCAACTGAATTTCATCGCAAAAAACTCATGAATATTCAATTGTCACACACATATCCAAAAATCTCGAGATATGAACATTTTGATTGTGAGTCGGTCTCCCTAAGAACTGTAATGCATTTTGGAACATATTTATTACATTCGTCCTCAAGTGAAAATTAGCTAGCCTGATTGTTGGATAAACTATGCTTGATTGGCTTTCGACCACTGGTGAAACCACGTATTCCCTCCTTAATCTCTCATTCTCATTACCTGCAACTATAGACGGATGTGCTGCATTTACATTCAACACAACGGACACATGATTTTGTGTATTTTCTACCATTGATTTTGCTTGCTATTTTTGGTGTGCTTCCATTTGTTCTTTTCTTCTCAATCTGAATATTCGTTCTATTTTTGGATCAAATTGAGTAAGATCACCATGCCTCGAACTCATGCAAGATCCTGAATTTTCTAATATGAAATTAATACTAATAAAGCAATAAAAATTCAGATTGAAGTTAAAACTAATTAAATGCTATACTCTCCGAATGCGACACCAAAAACTTGATCTTTTGATTTTTCACAAATGTACGGTATCGGGAACAAATAATAAAATGAAGAAAGTAAAGTATCGTTCCCATGAGAACTATGTATTCAATCTAGTGTCAATTAATATTAATTTTAATCGAATAAAAAAACTTGTTTGGAGAATTTATATTAATTAACTAATTAAACTAACAATTTTAGTGATCAAATTATTAGCTTTTGAAAATTTAGATGATAAGGTTACTAAGACAAAGAATCCTCTTTAGTAATCCATTTTAATGTAAATTAATAACATCACAATATGTGCATATTCTTGTTGATTAATGTTCTTAAGTTAATTAAAAAATCTCTCGATGTCAATTAAGTCTATCCTCTCATATTAATTTCTTATATCTATATGAAAGATAAGAAAATGAAAGCATGAATTAAAAGTGTTTAGGATTTTTCTTACCTTTTTGTAGTAAACATTTTTGTATTAATTTGTTGTACATTCTTTCAAATAATTTCTTTTTGAAAAAATATTATTAAGTTGTAACCAATTTTGCAATAGGAAAAAAAAAAAGAAATAGGAAAAAAAAAGAGGAACTTTCTTAAAGTTAAAACACAATTTTCTTGTCTAAATTGAAATTAAGAAAAATGAAAAAGTGAATTTCTTTTTCACATACAATATCACAAGGGTATAATAATAATAATAATAATAATAATAATAATAATAATAATAATAATAATAATAATAACAACATGTAGATTTCTTTTTGTATAGAGGTTTTTGTAATTTTTGAAAAAACATAGTTTTATGTGTTATAGTTATTTCGGGAGATGTATATAATGTTAAGTTGTGGAACCTAATTCATTAACTACTGTTTAGGAATTTATATTAAGTAATTATTGCCAAGTTGAGGACCCTAATTCTTGTAAAATTTTATTAAGGAATTGGAGTCCTAATAATTGTTAAGTTGTGAACCTAATTCTATTAAGGAGTTAAAAGTCTTTGTAAAATTTGGTTTTGCCCTATTTTATCTTATAAATTGGGACCACTCTTTAAATTTTATATAACCATCAAATAGAGAGAGAAAGAGAGGTTTGAGAAGATATGTTTGCGTTTTTCTCTTTTAAACTTTTCTTTTTATCATATTGAATTATTGTAGAGGTGGGAGTGGATGTAATAAATCTTGTCTGTTCTTTAGTGTTTATTTGTTTTCTTTAAATTGATTGCTCTTAGTGAAATAGAATTAGAATTTTCAATTCTCAACAATTGATATCAGAGCTTTTTATTTTGATTCAGAGTAATGACGGGTGAAGAAGGAATGTCGTTGGAGATCTACAAGTTTGATGGTATGGATTCTGCATTCTGAAGAATGCAAATTGAGGATTATCTTTATAGTAATAAAGCTACACCATCCTCTTCTAGTTGAAAAGTTGGAAGGAATGATGGACGATGATTGAAAACTCCTTGACCGTCAGGTATGGGTATTATCCAATTAACACCATTGAAGAACGTTGATCACAATGTGACGGTAAAGGAAACCATGATGAATTTGATGAAGGTATTGTTTGATATGTATGATAAGCCATCTATATGTAACAAGGTACATATGATGAAAAAATTATTTAATTTGAAGATGGATAAATGTGCTTCAGTAGTAGAACATCTCAATAAACTAAATACAATTATCAATCAATTTGTCTCCGTCGATATTAAATTTGATGATCAGGTTTGTACACTAATCCTATGGCATCACTACCAAATAGTTGTGAGCCTATGAGAGCTGCGATTAGTAACTCTACAGGCAACGCGAAACTTAAATTCATTGATGTTCACGATACTATTCTTTTTGAAGAAGTCTGCATAAGAGATTCTAGAGAAGTCCCAATGTTGTGTTATGCTCTTAAAGTTGAGAATAGAGGAAGGTGTTTCAAAAAATTTCCAATAAAAGGTAAAGATGGGAAACAGAGGAATGATAAATCAAAAGTCTAGGTCTAAAAAGTACGTGAAATGTTGGAACTGTGGCAAGACTGGCCATATAAAAAAGAATTGCGGATCACCAAAGAAGAAGAAAGAAATGAATAACAATAGTTCTATTGTGGTTACTGAAGAGGTACAAGATGCTTTACTCTTGTCGATTCATTATCCTATTGATTCTTAGGTTATAGATTCAGGAGCTTCTTTTCTCACTATTGCACATCATGAGATTATGAAAAACTCTGTTACTGGAAATTATGGAAAGGTATATCTTGCTAATGTAGAACCTATGGACATTGTTGGTATTGGTGACGTCAATTTGAGGATATCAAATGGGTCCACATGAAAAATTCATAAGGTTAAGCATATTCCTAAAATGATGCGTAATCTGATTTCACTTGGACAACTTGATGATGACGGCCATAATGCGAATTTTGGAGCTGGTTCTTGGAAAGTTACTAAAAGGGCCATGGTTGTTACTTGAAGAAATAAATCTGGAACTCTTTACATCACTTTTAATTGTAGAGACGTGGCTGAGAAGGGAATGAAAGTGCTTTAGTTTGAAGGGAGTTACCTAGGTTGAAATTTGTTGAACACAGTTTGTGTGAAGGCTATATTCTTGGCAAGTACAAAAAGATTAGTTTTTCTAAAATCGGAAGAGAGCAAAAAGCTACAAAATTGGAGTTTTCAACCCAGAAGATCCAGTAGATCTGCTAGACCTCCACAGAGATATTCTCCAGCATTGCATTCTATTCTATTGATTGATAGAGGTGAACCAAAAGTTTTAATAAAGCTATACAGGTTAATGAATCAATCAGGTTAATGAAGGATGAGAGGAACTCAATATTGTCCAATCCAACATAGCAATTGACAGAGTTAACAGAAGGAAATAAGGTTTTGCAGAATAAATGAGTTTACTGGTTAAAAGAAGAACACGATGGAAATCGTAACACTTGAGAAGATTCAAAGAGTCAAAATCCAGTAGACATGTTGACGAAGAATATTCCGATTGAGAAATTAAAGTTGTATTCAACTGCAGTTAGACTTATCTTTTGAAAAATGAGGAGTTGTTGCTACTGTAAATGAGTCATTGATGGTGAATTAATCTCCAAGTGGGAGATTTTTAAGTTGTGGAGCCTAATTCATTAAAGACAATTTAGGAATTTATATCAAGGAACTAGAATCCTAATTATTGTCAAGTCGAGGAGACTAATTCTTGTAAAATTCTATTAAGGAATTGGAGTTCTAATAATTGTTAGGATGTGAAGCCTAATTCCATTAAGGAGTTGGAGTCTTTGTAATATTTTATCTTATAAATAAGGAGCCCTCTTTAGATTTTTTATATCCATCAATTAGAGAGATAAAGAGAGGTTTGAGAAGATATGAATGCGATTTTCTCTTGTAAACTTTTCTTTTTATCATACTGAATTATTGCAACAACATGACATGATGTAGTCCCACATTGAGACGAACTTTTATAAATCTTGTGCATTTTTGAGTGTTTATTTTTCCTTTTTAAAATTGATTGCTCTCGGTAGAATAAAATTAGGGCTTTTAATTTTCAACATATAATAGTGCATCTTTTAACTATATAAATTGAAATTTATTATCTTCCAAAATATCTTCAAATCAAAAAATATTATGTATAACATTTAAAGCCCTTCCTTACTGGAGCCTCACCTTCACACATGGAAGCAACGTTCCATGTCTAAAGTGGTACGGAGTGATCGAGTGCCACGTAGAAGCCAAGTATCAAGTCATTTTGGACAAGGTGCTTGCCCGCCCCTACGTAGCTCACGACCTAGCGTAGCCTAGCCCATGCTGTTGTGATGAAAACAATAAGTCAAAACCCTGCCTCCATTACTTTCAGCATCACCTAGTTGAAAGTCGTTCCACAAGGGATTCTTGAAGCAAGAGGCCATCGAGACAAGGAGACATTATTCGAAGCGTGAGCGACTTCACAACAATTTGGCCATTGAATATTGATGTGTAAATGTTCGATTTACCATTCCCAGTAGTCTTTTCTCAAGAACTGTCTTACTGTGGAAGTAATTTACAAGTGGACGAAGAGGTGATCGGTATATGTTAATTACAAGGTTGGCAAGATTGCAGAGTCAACATATGATGTCGTCTTTTAACAACACTCGTGGAGCCCATGCCACGTTGGCAATTGGACAAAGTGACCATGTGCCACGTTTCTCCACCTCACGATGGCCAAAGTAGCACTTCACCTGAATAAGCCGCGAAGATGTGCATAACTGTTGGGAATTACTTAACATGCACAGTGGAAAATAAATTATTTTTTAATTCTCACCAAGGATTTGCTTTGTACTTAGAGATAAACTGTAATAGAAATTATACATTTGATGACTCTTGCAAACTCCTTTGTTGATTCTCAAGTACAAATTGAAATCCACAACTGTCCAATTATCCAAACTCCAATGAAAATCGACACAGAGAACAAGAACGAGAACTAGGCTTTTTTTCTTTTCTTGTGCTAGAAAGAAAAATAATGTTGTGTATATATTTTCAAACCCTAGCTGTCTATTAATAGAAGTCCAAAGTGGGCTCAACCCATCTCTTAAACTTTATTCGATCCAATATTTAATTAATCCAATTAGTCAAATATGGTTCATGAATTAATTAATCCAATTAGTTAATTTGGGTCTATTAATAAGCAACTCAATTAATTAATTATACATTGATTGTTAATTAATTAATTAGAATCTCATTCTTATGGTTCTCCTTTTGTGTGTGACACATCAGGTTCCCGATCATGATACCGAATAACGTGAATTATTATTAAGATCTAATCAAAATCGATAAATTAAAATACCCCATTTTAATTTATCATCAACTCACATTCGTCGTCACAAATTGACA
>CAIGRN010105939.1:0-18241 GCA_903798345.1 Fraxinus anomala | reverse complement strand
TTTTCGCATTTTAATTGTTTTACTTAAGTTGATGTCTATTTTGGCCGTTTGGTTAAATTAGGGTTTTTGGAGACTATTTAAAGACTCCCTATTTTCTTGAATGAAACAATTCCATTTTTTGAGATTAATTTCGTGAAACCTATATAATTTTCTTTCAAGGGATTACGCTAGTAAACCCTAGAACTTCCGTTCTGCGTCAAGTGTAAATTCCATCTGTTGGAATTAGGTAGGAAGGTCTTAGGTTTTTGGAATTTGTTGATGGCCAGTATTGTGGATTCCTGCAAGCTTGCAATTTTAAAGGCTTTAGCTAGTGTATCAGGTTTCATCATCTTAACCATAGACCTGATCTCTCCTTCCAAACCACTTGTGAATACTGATATATAATATGTTTCAGGGACATGAGGCAAAGATAACATCACTTGGGCTTTCAATTCCTCAAATATTTCTTGGTACTCAGCTATAAGTCCCACTTGCCTTATCTTGCTAAACGATTCAATCACCTCCTCTCCAATATTATCTGCAAACCTTCTACATGGCTTGCAATAAAGCCATCAAACCAGATATCATCCTTTCCTTTATATCATCCTTTCCTTTTAGGTTGTCATCATCAACACGATGGAGTTGGAAATACTTTCTAGCCTTTCTTAGCCATTCCCTATGTCCCTCTCCCCCCAAAGTGAGGGAAGTGATTTTAGGGAGTTTAGTATCTTTCCTAGCATCACCCTTAGCCTGGTTACCCATCTCTTGGACACTAGACCCTTGCAATGTTAGCCCATTACCAGCTCTTTGGTTAAACATAAGGCTCTACACTTCCCTATTCTTTTGGTCTGCTCTAAGGTTAGCTGTTAGTTGTGCCATCATATCCACCATTTTCTCATACTCCTGATTCATATCTAGGATAGTATCTTCAATTTTCTCTTGTCGGTGACCAAAAACTTGGAGGGTTTGATTTGTGGCTTCCAATTTACCAGTCACAACCTTAAATGCTATACCTAAATCTGCCATCTCCAAGTCTAACTTCTTCAAATGTTCATCCATCACCTTAGCCCTAGTATCCATAATTTCAACAACCCAGTCTAATACGCCTGCTCTGATACCGATTTGTCACGAGCTGAAATTTACCTCGCAACCCTAAGCTTCCAGAGGACGATTAATGAAGTTTCTTAGTTGAAATAGTAACTGAATAAAAGAAAAATTGAATGGTGATATGATAAATGATGTAAAACGAACAAGAGAAGAGGGAGAAAGTTGTTGATTCAATCAACATTTTCACTGAAATTTGGTAGAAAAACAATATAGAGTTCCCCCTCGCACCTAGGCTGCTATATATCCTTTCATACAGTTAAAAGTTGCATTTTCCATACTGAAAGTGATAAAGCGTAAAACAAATGTATTACAATTTATTTAGGCAAAATGGTGTCCTTTTGATTTAAAGCCAAAGGTGTTGTTGCAATTCCAAATTCTGTTAATTGCTGTTGGACTTTTTCTTCCTTTTAGTTCCGCTTCTTCTTATTCCCCAATTACTCTTCATCTGACAGTTTGTTGGTGGCTGGCATTTTTTGGGAAGGAGGGATTTATTTTAGTCTCTTTTTTTGTAGGGGTGGGGTGGGGTGGGTGGACTACACCTAATTTTTGTTAATACCTTCTTGTTGAAATTCAAACCTAAATTGTAGAGATTAAGGTACTTTTCTCTTAATCCTATTAACATTTCTAAGCCTCACCGATTCAAACAAGTTATCAACAACCAAATCCACCAGTCTGTGTTAACTCATCGAAAGCTTCAACTCAGCTCCTTTGTACAAAGCGTCCTTTGGAGAGAGCGCGACATCAAGTGGGTTAATTGCAAAAGTCTTGAATCCCTGGAGCTTTAGAGCCAAGGCCTTAATGATGTGAGCCGATACGTCCTTTGTATCGAGATGGATTGCCTTTTCGGCTTTAGAATCAGCTCGAAGAAGTGCGGCCATGAATAAAGTGGTGCTTCGCTTGTAGACCGGCTCGACAGGTGAAGAGACGAAGCTTGATGAAGAGCTTCTAGGAGATGTTTTGTATGATCAAAAACATTAAAATCGTGACTAGAATTATACTCGCTTGTTAAAATTAGATCACTCCACATATTTTTCTTTTGTGGATGTATATATATTTTGTAACTGAGACACTGATTTGATGGATTTGAGGCGCGTAATACTATTTAATGGAGCTGTCACATCTTACCAAATAAGAGACAATTAAATCATTGCTCACCAACATTTACCTCAGTTTACCACTTGCTCACCCAACTAAAAAGGATTACTCGTTACTCACTCATCTTTCCAAACGTTTACCCATCCATCACTCCTTTCAAATCCTTTACCCACAATTAACAGAAATGGCCACATATACAACGGAAAGCTGATTTAGCATATTTTGTCCACGTGTCTCGAACATGCTTGCTTTCTTGAACTCTTAAAATCAAAATCCCCAAACTGTAAACACAAAATCGCCCAAAATTGAAATTCCCAATTGTGCAAAGATAAACCTTAATTTAGAAGAAGAATAAGACAAGGAAGAAGAAGAAGAAAAGAAAAGAGGAATATTTTATAGCATTCAAGATTTACAGTTCATGAACATCAACGGAGAAATAGAGACAGTTGAGTTAGCTAATCCTGATGATGCTCTAGTAGCAAAAATGAGCTGTGGAGAACCCCGTTGAAGTGGCTCTGCATCTATAATGTCCAGTTTGTTGATGAATTGACTTCCATATGTTTTCCCTATTGCTTTTCTCTGCAAAATTCAAAATTTAGGGTCATTGCCCTTGTCATGATGGTTGATGTGGGGGAATTAGCCATTCCAGTCTATCAAACAAATATAATTCAGTACTTGAGTTTACAAAATTGTATGGATATATAGTTATAAACTTTAAATTGTTAGATAGAAAACGCTCTGATTAAGAGTAACCACGACCATAGTAAAAGAAGCCTTATTTTCTTAATTTGAAACTTTGAAGTTGTTGATTAAAATGTCAATACAGATTTGACCGGGGCAAGAATGAAGATCGATAGTGGTGTTGATGAAAACCAGGAAAGTGATAAATTGAAATTACATTATGATGCGTAGTAATGTCGTATGCCCGAGGTTGAGCTCATTGCCTAAACTTAGCCCGCCTCAATTACGCTAGGTCCAATCTCGGTCTTAAGGTCAAGGTCGGGGTTATCATAGAGGTTGGGCTTGTAGCACTTTTGTCCGGTCTCCTTGACCTTATCTCATGTTTCCTAGGAATGATAATCCCATTCTGGCTATAATCCCTCACTTTTCCTATTTTAATACAAATTCCCAACCTATTACAAATTTAACTCTAACTCAAAATGTGCACTTCTAACATAACAAAAACACCTTGTATAATAAGGATAAAGACTACAGGAAGTTGAATCATTTTAGGACTTCATCTCCAATATCTATAAATATATGACTCAACTTCATTATTCAGGTACGTTTTTAATAATATTTCAACATGCAGCTTTTCGCATAAATTCTCTCTATGACTTTAGCATTAGAAGGGCGACGATAACATACCTTAACGCCTTTGTTTCAGGTATTGAAGATCTGTTCGCGCATGATTCAATCATCTAGTTCAAGATCAAGCATGTGCAGATTTTTTATAGCATCACATTAAACTAGTTCTTCTTGTTCTCAGCAGTGTTCTCTTCATTTTCAAGTGCAACTGTCACTTTCTTCAAGATGACTTTTGTTGGCTGGTGAGAATTCTCTACAGCCTTTGATATTGCTTGCCATTTTTCACCATGCTTTGGTTCTGCTGCAACACTTCTCTCCAATGCATTCTTCTGGGTCTCGATGGTACCATTCTGAAGTTCGAATTTGTAGTACCACATTTGCTTCTTCGATTTCAATTTTGGGCGATTTTGAATTTACAATTTAGGGATTTTGATTTCAAGGGTTCAAAGAAAACAAGCATGTTCCAAACTGGTAGACAAATTAACACACAAAATATGCCAAATTAGCTTTCCGTTGTACACGCTGTGATTTCCGTTAATTGTAAGTAACGAATTTGAAAGCAGTGATGGATGGGTAAACCTTTGGAAAAATAAGTCATCAACGAGTGATCTTTTTCAAAATGGTTGAGCAAATGGTAACATAAGATAAATGTTGGTGAGCAATGATTTAATTATCTCTACCAAATAATAATTGCGAGCATTATTGCCGGTTTATTTGCCCAAAACCATCACTCTATGGAGAAAACGACAAAAAATGCTGAATAGGATTAGCTCTTTTATTTGGCCGCATAAACAATATTTGATCAATATGTGCTTATAGATTAGAGATATTTGCAATTTAATTTGTTTCTTTTAATAATAAAGTAATACCTTAAAACACTTTATGCATACATAATTCTGAATATGCATGTTACTGAGAAGGAAGAAAAAAAACCCTAAGATTTATTGAAGAATTTGGCAGTAAATTATTATTTTTTAATTAAATATATATTACGTATGCATACTTTAAATATTAACAAATGCTTATTTTTTGTTGATTTAGATTTATAATATTTTGTTATTTATGTCTTAGTTTTTAATATATCTATATCTTCATCAACAGCTTTGACCATAAAATAAGAGTTATTTACATTACTAGTAACTTTTTATTTAAATATAAATTTAATATTTTCACCTAAATATGTTGGGAAGCAAAAAGTATTTGAAGCATAGTCAAACATTTTGTCATTTTATGGTTCGTCATTTTGTTTAGAGAGAAGTCTTGGTTCAACATATTCGCCACCTTTGAATAATTCAGCCCTGTTTGAAGCTATTATTATTATTTTTAAACAAAATCTCATTAATCTACAGTGACAAACCAATAAAAAATGCAAAATTTGAACCTATTTTTATCAAAATTTAATTTCCCTTCGAACCGTTGACCGTGATTGGACATATTTACCCTTCATTTTCTAAGTCTATTGTCTTCAGTTCACGTCAATCTTACCATCGTAATGTTAAGGGCATAAATGTAAATTGTTGGAAATCATGTTTGCAACGCTCTTTACAATAGTCAAATATTGGGATTGTGGTTGTCAGACTTAAACAATAATTTAGCACGTGGAGCCACAAAAAATGAAAATGAGATTGAAAATAATGGGGCCAAACAAGCATTGTCCTCTCATTTGAGTATGACAATTTTCTATTTACTCGTTTTATATTGCATAGAATCATTCAAAGTCCATCCTCTCATTTGAGTTTTATGCTATGAATGGTTCATCTAAATAATACGTTACCAAAATTGGGAATCAGTTCCATATAAGGATCGATTAACCTTTAAAACCCGCATTTAAAAAAAACCATCTTTCGAGAACTAGTGAACCAGCTGGTTCAACCAGAACCCAATGAACCTTCTTCATTCGTGACCGTTTAATCTATTTTGAGCCGGCCAATTTTTAAAATAGTGTGAAATATACATTTTAACTACTGCACAAAACGATATAAACAAGTAATGTGACAGGTGAAGAACCGGCCTCAGATGTTGACTAATAAATACATTAACATTTTGTCTCACCTCAGTTAATGTAATTTTAAAGGTGAGTGAGTAATTCTCATCGTTGACAGTCTCAATCTGTAGGTGTTTGTGATGGAGGCCAAGTGTTCATCTGATAGTGCTGGAAAACCCATAAGATGCAGAGGTTTATTAATTAGTTTGCATTAAAAGTATGTTCATATCAGTTGATTTTAACATGACCAAATGTTGATGTTGTTCATGATGCAGCTGCAGTAGCTAGAAAAGCAGGAGAGGCACTGGTTATTGAAGAGATAGAGGTGTTGCCACCGAAGGCTGGGGAGGTTAGGATTAAGATTATCTGCACATCCCTTTGCCATTCTGATGTTACCTTGTGGAAACTAAGTGCTGTAAGTACTCTTAAACATATTTTAACTTGGTTAGTGCTGATAGTTATGTTGGGATTTCTTGATTTAAGACCATGTCTCACAGAAATTGAACTTGTAATTTTAAGACCAAGAAGTACAATTGGATTTGTTTGTTTTATGTAGAGTAGAAATTTGTTTCTTTAGCCCCACGTCAGAAGTCTTTATTGTCCTATATATTGTTAAGTTGTGGAGCATAATTATTATCGCTTTAATAAATTCGTAAGGATCGATTTCCATGATGAGGCCAGTGGGTTGGAAGGGCGGCAAGAAGCCCCCATCTTGAAGGTCTGCCCTCATACCAAAATTTCATTAAGGATAAGTTTTGCTCAAATTTGTTAAATAGAGAGTCGTTATTAGGTTTTTGTATATCATCAAAAAGAGATAGGTTAGAAAAGATAGGGTGTGTGAATTTTCTCTTTTAAACTTCTTTCATCATAATGAATTACTGAAGAGGTGAATGAGGACTTAATTTCACATTAGGCGATCTTTTATAAATCTTGTGTCTTTCCTTATTGCGATTTTATTCCTCTTAGTAGTACAGAATTAAAGTCTCTAATTCTCAACGTGTATAAGAGCCCCTTTGTATTTTGAATCACTTTTAATCCGTGCGATAATCGAGGTCTATTTGAGCCGATACTTTTGTAATACCACCTAGTATAAATAATTTTTATGGATTTCTATTCGAGTGCTTTGTACCTTTTTCATACATTCCCCTTTATGTATGTGAGTTGTGAGGGATTTAGGAGTACCTCGTACTCTTTTGTATTCTCTCCTTCTGTTTAGTGAAGTCCGTCGTTGAGGTCCTAGTGCCGAACATTAAATTTCTAATGTTCTGTCTCACTTTTACATACAGTCTGATGATTCTTCTCCAATAATCTAATTCTCAGGGACCAGGAGTAGTGTTTCCAAGGATATTTGGCCATGAAGCAGCTGGGTAATTACTAGTAAATTTATATACTAGCTAGTTTTCATAACATTAAGATTCGTTAATTAATTGGTGTAACAATTAATGTATTAATTAGTATTGTGGAGAGTGTGGGGGAAGAGGTGGAGGAGGTAAAAACTGGAGACATAGTAATACCAGTATTCCAAAGCAACTGTGGGGAATGCAGGGATTGCAAATCACAAAAGAGTAATGCTTGTACAAAGTTCCCTCTTCAGTTATCCAGTGGAATGCCAAGGGATGGAACCACCAGATTTATGGACTCAAATGGACAACCAATATATCATTTTTTTAGTGTCTCTAGTTTTTCCGAATACACTGTCGTTGATATCTCACATGTCGTTAAGATCGACCCTGACTTTCCCATCGACAAAGCCTGCCTGTTAAGTTGTGGGGTAACTACCGGTGCGTCCTTCAATCCTTGCATATGCAAATTGTTTTTCAAATAAAAGATATGCGTTAACATGTATGTTTTTACAGGTCTTGGTGCAGTAGAGAAGATTGCACAGGTCGAAGAGGGTTCTACCGTAGCAATTTTTGGACTCGGAGCTGTAGGACTTGCGGTAGTTCTTTCATTTAAGCTTGATTTAGATTCTTATCACCATCAATCACTTTAGATATTTGATGTATATGAACTAAAAAAGCTATACTCGGCCCCAACGCGATTTGAAGGTTGCAGAAGGAGCAAGATTGCAGGGAGCTTCAAAAATTATAGGAGTTGACCTTAATCCAGCCAAATTTGAAATAGGTGTGGGTATCTAACATTACAATTTATGCACAAGGAAGAAGATTTCTGAAATAGAATATTAATTGTTGATTGATCATTCATGCCAGGGAAAAAATTTGGAATAACAGATTTTATTAATCCTAGCACCAGTGGAGAGAAGTCTGTCAGCCAGGTTCATCATCTTTTATTCTATCATCCTTGTGTAGTTTAAAATTTCTGATGAACAAAATATCTGTGCAGATTATAAAGGAAATGACAGATGGTGGTGCTGACAATTGCTTTGAGTGTGTAGGATTAGCCTCAGTTATGGAAGATGCCTTTAATAGTTCTCGTCTGGTCTAATCTCGTCTCTTAGTTTCTCACTCTCTCGTTCTATGCTATTATCTTTAAGTTAACCGTACGAGCATGTTTGAGCGAGCTTAATATGGGTACGTACTTAATGTAGAGTTGTGGAAAGACCGTACTGGTTGGGATGGAGATGCATGGAACGCCATTAAGCATTAACTCTTACGATATCCTAATGGGGAGAAGTTTAATAGGGTGCATTTTTGGAGGATTTAAACCCAAATCCGACCTTGCAATCCTTGCTGATAAATATTTACAGAAGGTAGATTAATTTTGAGCAAGTTGTATTGCTAATTGGTAGTATATTCTTGGCTCATCTCTTGCTTTCATTTGGTTTCTACTCTTCAGAAGCTTCAATTGGACAAGTTTATATCTCACGAAGTCAAATTGGAGGATATTAACGAAGCATTTGAGCTGCTACACCAAGGGAAGAGCCTCAGATGTATCATATGGATGCATAAATAGACATGTCATCTAATTTTCGTCTAAAAAAGAAAAAGAAACAATCAAATTTACTTTTAGATGAACTCATCCTTGAAGTTTGTTAATTTCATGTATCAACTATTAATCAACTCAAAGGCTTATGAGCTTACTGTTGGCAGGGAATGCCTTGCAATGACTCGAACCGAACCCAAAATATAACCTATATTGGTTTTCAAGTCACGTGTTGACGTTTTCCTTAAGACAAATATCTTTCCCTCATAGGATGAGTGCACAAGGGATTTAAACCTGCCTATATGATAACAATGGAATAAAGTAACATGTTTATCGACGTTTTTGCATTTAACGACGATAAATCTAACACAATATATTCATAGTTGCTATGTGGTTACTATAAAATCATTCTTATCCATGTAATTATTACACTTGTCTATCGAACAATTGCGTATAATATATAGCTCTATGAGCTCATTTGTAAATGCGAAGAAATTTTAAGAACACCGTAAATTTTCCAAAATTTTCTCGTGAAATTTACGCCGGGAGCAAACTCAATTCTTTCCATAGGCTGAAAATAGCTCCCAGAATACTTTCATCATGCAGAATACAGTAACACCTGTATGTATAATTGTATATACATCCCAATAGAATTTGTCAATAATACAAGAAAACACTAAACAGAGAAACGAGATTAACAACATAAAAGCGTATACAAGCATGATCGCATTCTGTTAAACCTTTCGTGAATTATAAACAGAAATTAAGGTAAAACACAATAGTTAATGAAAATTGAGAAAACTGCCTGAAAGAAAGATGAGGAATTTAAATTGAAATGCTTCACGGAAAGAGATGCACGAAATCATGTATTCCCAATCTAATATGAGAATGAAACCAAAAATACTTAGCCTCGGTTTTGCAAAATTTATAAATCATTTATAAATGGTCAAACTTTATTTTCAACCATATTTTAATGGACTCGCAAATATCATTCACTTATGTACCGCTCATTTCTATCTATTGCTAAATTAAAACATTTATAAATTCTTCCTCAAACGAAGGCTAAGAGTTGCGAATTGTTGAAATATTCAGTAAGGAAACACTGGAAACACGAGACAGAAACTGCTCTAAGCAGCCAATAACCGGTTCAATAATTCTCAAGAAAATATAGTGTACAATGAAATTGAGGCTATAGTGCAGGTCAAAAGATTAACTTACACTGCTCTGTATGAAAGTCGATGAAACCTATTGCCGTCAACCAATTTTTTGAGTGGTTTTCTTCTCCCAAATGGAAGTCCATAGCTTTTATGGAACAGCTTCAAGAGACTTGAATCACCTCTGAAGACATCCAGATGAACTGGAATAATACCAAGTATGGGATCCCATGAAAAATAGCATCAACTTACACAGTGAATAGAAATCAAAAAGGAAAGACCTATTTTGCTGAAAATAAATTCCAATCAGTAAAAGAAACCAACAATGGCAGCTTAAGAGTACAGACATGGATGACATATATTTGCTTGTTTTCTTTCTTCATTTTTAAGTCAGAGAAGCGAAAAGGAAGAAGGTACGTGATTTTCGAAGGTCCAGCCTGTGGAGCAAAAATCATGCCTAACTCGAGTTACGGTTGTGAGGTACAAAGTAAAATCATTAATTAATGAAAGATGTCAAAACCACAAAAATACCTTTTTCCAAACACGTTCTTTTTGTCATTTTGAAAAAATTTATCTGTGGGGCCCCACACGCACGTTTTCTGGCTTCTCTTTCTATCTTTAGAAGGGGAACTATTACTAAGTCGTGAACTTCAGCTAAAGATGCAAATGAAGATACAATGGGAAGGGCTCACAGCCCAAAAGTTAACCACCAGTATTCTAAATCGCCTAATATACTTGTAAACATTTGCCTTGGAGGCCTCTTTCATAATCAAGTTCCGACTGGCCAAAGAAAAACTTATTCTGAATCATTCAGCAACAAATGTGATATGAACTCATCCTCTTCAAAATAAAACGAAGAAGTAAGCTCAATGCATGTTTCAAGAATTACATAATACTTTCTTGATACAAGTCATATAACAAATAACATTCAAAGTTCATCAAAATATTGTACCTACAACGTGGTATCCAAAATTCGACTATCTCAAAATCCATTGTCTCGATTACTTGAAGAGCTATAAAAATTTCAAAGACAACTCTAAGGCTATAGTTTCTTTCTGAAAGACAGATCTGCATGACAATAGATGCTTTTTCACTCTATTACACCTATCCCACTACTGCTCAAAACTTGGTGAACCGTCGTCAGTTGTTAGTCTTTCATTTTGCTCTTCATGATCTAGATTCACATTTCATCATCATTTTTGTTCAATACAAATCCACTCAAATAGTCTCTATTTGTCACAGTACACATTCCATTAGAAATCATTCAAATTTAATGTGAATTATTCATTTAATTTCTTATTATATTTGTTCATTTAAGTGAAAGTAGGGTGAATAGATTTGAATCCACTACGATTTAAATTTTAATAAATTCAAGATAATACTTTTCTTGAAATATAATTCTATTGTTTGTTTTTTCTTACTATTTAAATCTAGTTGAATTTCATCTCTAATTTTTGTTAAATCTTCCCCACTTCTTTGCGCGTAATAGGCTCCAAAGATGTTGTATCATCCTCAGCTCCATCATCTAGGATTCTCCGTGTACATCATCTTTCACAGTTGATTTGAATCATTATCTTCTTCTTTTTTCAACCCAATTACTTTTTAGAAAATAAAAATTAAGTTGTGGTGCCAACGGTCAACTAATTTTTTGTTACAGACATAGGGTTCTTATACCTCTATCAATTTTAATAGAAAAAGATGTTCGAAAAAAATATTTATTACTTAATTTTTGACTCCATGATAAAGAATGCTTGACTTCATCACTGTGTTCCGACATATGATTTTTCCATGTACCTTATCAATTTTTCATTAAATTATTGTTAAAATTTTAATTTTTATCCAAACCAAACATGGACTAAATATTATGATTTATTAAATATTTTTAAAAATTTAAGTTGCCTCAATATCCTAAGATTTCTCAAACATTTTTTAAATTATTTTTCTCCAAAATAAGTTTCACACAAATTTTTCATACTTTTCTAGTACACATAATTAAAATCAAATATTTTTTCTTGAAAAAAGCTGTGCTAAACAAGCTTTAAATATTCCTTTGATTTGCAATTCATCACTCACAGTGTGAGATGGCATAAGATAAATTATTCCAAATTAAAATGTTAAAATTTCTATAATTTCGAGGTCTAGATTATAGTTTCTAAAAGTTGAGGATCAAATTGAAAAGGTGAAGAAATATTGTTATAAGCTATCGGTATAATTGCCAAACGTTTAGGGTCAAATTGAAAAGGTTAAGAAATAATATTACAAGTTAAAATTATCGACAGATAATACAAACACCATGCTAAAATTTTAATAAATATATTCAACTCATACCGTAAGTAGCACGATTAAAACTACTTAGCAACTTGAAACGTGGATGGAAATGGTTATGCAATAGCGGTGAATATCTCGAAACTTTAAGCATAATATGTAACATGGCTTATTCGTGAAGTTCAAAAAGTTATGGCCTTTGTCCAACCTTCCTTTCCGACCCAAAAGTGGGGCTCCCTAGCTTAAAAATTTCAGGTCATCTCATTGGCATTAATAAGCCCCCGTTTAGGCTCAATTTTATTAAAAATATATTTTTCTATTTTTTATTTTCAATCATACATTCTTTAATAAAATATTATTATATGTTAATTCAAAACTTTTTATTCTTTTTAAGTACATATTTTTCAAAAAATTATTATTTCAAAATATATTTTCTTCCAAAATTTGATTTTGATGGAGTCCAAACAAATTATAACGGTACTATTTACAATCAATTAGGATGAAACCGCAACTAGATCAATGTAGTGGGGACTAATGGTACAATTTCCACAATATACTTTCCCCCACCATTGCTCCATTGACTCGAATTTTTCCTAAAACCCTGAATCGTGTTCAAGTTTTATCAATGAACCGCTTCTGCTTTTTGCCGACCACTCACTGTTCTCTTCTCTTCTTCTCACCTCGCCATCGATTTAATTTGTTAATTTTTGGTTTCTCTCCAATTGTCTCATAGAAAAATCGAAATGGGTAGAGTAAGATGGCTTGCGTTTTCTCCAAAATCAACTCTGCAGAATTTTTTGGTAATTTGATTTCATTTCCATACACAGTGTTAATACGTGTTAAGCATAATCTTACTTCATTTTATCTTACTCCAGTCTCGTCAGACAATTTCTGAAAAACCATCGATTTGTAAAGGAGTTCTACGAGGGACTGTTCCCCAGTTTCAACAGGCATTGTTCCATTCTCCAAGTAAGAACGCTACACCCCACAAATAGATATAGAAATAACTGGGAAGAATGTTATTATTAACGAGGGGAATAAGAAGAAAGTAATGATATTATACTTGAAGGATATGAATGATTGTGTTTTATACGAAATTAACAGCGTTAAGGATTTTTATACGACGTTTGGCAGATGGACATAGCTGCAGTTATATAGAAGAACACGCTGGCCTTGCCCTTTCAGGACCTTTGCAGACGAAGCGATTTATCCATGCTACAGGTTCTCTTTTAAATAAGAAGATGATGTAACTGCAACTATTTTCTATTTTCTTTATTTTTTTTTATTGATGGTTGCGATAATTTTTGTAATAGTTTTGATGCTATGATGCCGTGTACTATTTTTCAGTAGCTTGTCATTCCACATCACGTGATTACTATGAAATTCTTGGCATCTCTAAAGCTGCCAGTCAAGATGAGATTAAGAAGGCCTTTCATGCTGTGAGTACAATTCGATCAATATGAGTTTCTAAATCATCTTTTTTTTTTTCTTTTTTTTTTTAAAAATATACATATATTTCATTTAAATTGTTGTACTGCAGTTAAATATTTAGCCCCCGTTTGGCCCACATTATTCCTCATTAAATTATAGTTCATTTTTTTTTCTCTTCTTATCAAACACACATTTTCCGATAAAATAATATCACACGTAAACCCAAAAACTTTTCCTTCTTTTTTAACCACACATTCTTCGAAAAATTACTATTCCTCTCATTATAATGTGGAATAATGGGGCCAAATGCCAATGCATTTACTATAAGTACGTGTTATTTCTTTTCCATGGTTTATGTATGATTGTTTTTAAATCTTCACTGATCTTGTGCATCTATCGCTTTTCATATACATGCCTTTTGCAGCTTGCTAAGAAGTATCATCCAGATGCAAATAAGAGTAATCCTTCTGCAAAAAGAAAATTTCAAGAGATAAGAGATGCATACGAGGTCTGTAGGTTTCCACAACATAGTTTTATCATCATGTGAATTAGAAACATCCATTTCTTGCAATATGATAATCTTTGTGCGCCATTTTTTTGGTGGAAGATGAATTTCAGACTTTGCAAGATCCTGAAAAGAAAGCTCAGTATGACAGGGTAGTAATATATTTCCTCAGACTTGTTCAGATGTTTCTTCTGTTAGATGGTTCCTTCCTGCTTTGTATCAGTTACAAGTGCCAAGGTTTAATCTATTAGTTTTGGTCACAGATGACCCAACATTCAAGGACAAATGATTCACAATATGCTTATGGAGATGCAGATAGCTTTAGATATGCTCATAGAACTCAATTCTCTGATTCATTTCACAAAATTTTTTCTGAGGTATATTAGTCCTTTTATACATAGGCAACATATTGGAAATTGAGGATTCCTATTGATAACAATATTTTGATGCCTCATAGATATTCAATAATGGAGCTGAAAGTTTTGCTGCCGATATTCAGGTAGTTCTTCAAGTGGTCACCAGTTCTCATATGAGGTTGAGTTTTTGAATTTCCAATTTAAAACGTGGGCTTCATGTTTTGCTGAATTATAATAGGTGGAGCTCACACTAACCTTTTCAGAAGCTGTTAAAGGATGCACAAAGCATTTCTCTTTTGATGCAGATGTCCCGTGTGATTCTTGCCGTGAGTAGAATTCGAAGTGACGTTGGAATCACTTCTTTTACTTCTATTTATGATATTTTGCTATTTCATAAATCCTTTAGTTAGAATGTATATGTATATTGTTATTCTAGCTAAGTATTGGTATGGTCATAGAATTTTATAGTTTCCTTCTTATAATCTTGGCATTCTTTGCTTTTATTTATCTCTTTACACAGATGGTCGAGGTCACCCACTTAATGCTAAACCAAATCCTTGTCCAACTTGTCAAGGCTCTGGTCGAGTAAGTGTTCTTTTCAAGTGATAAATTACTCAATCTTTCTTGCACAATGTTGATGGAAAAGGATTCATGTAGTTGGCCCGTGTTTATTTGAAAAAAATCCAAGCTTGTTGTTGTTCTTAAACTTTATTGCATTTTTTCCCTGCTCAAGGTTATTTATCTTCTTATAGTATTAGATAATATGAAAATGTTTCTAAAAATTGTTGTCTTCATGTGCAACTACTTTATTAGGTAACAATTCCTCCATTCACTGCTACTTGTGGTACATGTAAAGGATTTGGCCAAATCATTAAGGTTTGATTTTGCAGTTTATCGTGGATTCCAAAATTTGATAGATTTGAACGATCAATATTTAATAGATACTGTGTAGGACTATTGTGGGGCGTGCGGAGGATCAGGGGTGGTTGAAGGTGTCAAAGATGTTAAAGTAACAGTACCAGCAGGTTGGTCTTAACGTTTTCCACAATTTGATTATTTGCATAAAGAAAAAGTCATTGTTTAAGACCATTCTTTAAATTGGTGAATTGGATTAGACTGATACTTCTCATGCTTCCTTCTTTTGTTGTTCGGTTTTTCTTGTGGTAATAATTGCGAGTTCGTATAGTATTTTCTTTGTCATGACAAGGAATACGAGTTTAGGATAGCATGCTATTGAATTCCAAGTGCTGAATGCTCTTACACTTTTGTATATGCAATGCAACAAGATGAACTTGATGGCTGTACAGAGTGATGGAGAGCTCTTATTCATAGGGAAAGAGGTTATAAAGTTTTTGTCACACAAGGAAAAAGGAAAACATCTCAACTAAAACCCTTTTTCATACCTCATGTTGCGCTGTTGTGGGGCAACTCATTTTAGTTTCAGCTAGAAAGTGCCTTTTGCTCTGACTGCCATTTGGAATAGTTCTCTATGCTTGCTTTGCAATCAAATTTTTCATGCATTCTTCCATGGCAATCTGAAACTTCAATTTGGCCCCTGTTTGATATATCTAAAATCTAATATTTAGTAGATTTTGATAAAAGTCGAGGAAATGTGGACTCTATGAAATGTGTGGTTAAAATCAATTGTTGACTTTATCTTGAGATTTAAATCATATTTTAATCAGAATCAAACAATGGCTTGAATTTCCAAGGTTAAGGTCGAGAGTTGTAGTTAACTCATCTTCTAATCTACTACATCCGGGAATGGCATGAACTTGGATTATACAAAGGATTAACACTCTAATGCTTAGTTTTCATCCTCGAACCTCATTTTGATAGATCTAAGGGGTTGCAGTTGCCTTCTAATACCTCCGTTTGGACTTCCACATTATATCCAGATTCTCAAAAGCTCTCCATATCTTTAGTGAGTTGCTCTATTCTCCTTTGCATCTGGAGCTTGGGTCATCCTAGGAATTCTTGATTGTCTCATAGCATGACAAATTTGGAATTAGAATCGTTGGAAAAATTGACGAGTTTACTGTTTTAGGCTTAAATCTTAGCGTACGGAATTTTTTGGGACAGTAAATTAGAGGTTATTGAACTTTTGCTTTTGCTGGAGCAAATAGGTTATAGGCTCTCTAAACCTTAAGACTCCGAAAACCTACTCTAACTAGAAAACCTTAAATAACTAGGTAAAAGATATTCCTATGTATTGTTGGAAACCTAAAAGAAGTACCGTAGGGTTTAAATAAACTTAATCCTAGCCAACTAATGTTCAAGTCCGATAAGAAAAAAATGTCCCAGAAAGGTTTTTACATTTTATGTTTTAGATTGAATTCTTTTTCCTGCATCGCTTCTTCTGACCTTAACATATTTTGAATCTTTCCAAGTCCGAAGGTCTTAAGTTTTCAACTATTTGCATTGATGAAGATCTACAGTTATTGCACCAAAGCTCATTTACAGATGCAGATACTTGTTGCTTATAAGTATGTATGCTTTGCTTTTATAGTACGGACATTGTAGACATTCTCATAACCTGGATTCTGTCCATAGAATAGTTACAATTAGCTGAAGAATATAAGTTTTTTTTCAATTACTAAGAGAATTACTGCAAGGGCAATTATCTGCTATCGGTTTTTACTGTCTTTGTTATCCGGCCTCCTCTTTTTCCATTTGCAAACTTTGTTTTTTTTGACATATTTTAAATATTTGTATGTAATCTGAATTCTGTGATGGCAGTTCATTAATTGGTTCTTTTATATTTCCCATGGATTAGGAGTGGATTCTGGCGATGTTATTCGCGTACCAAATGCTGGTAATACTGGTGGACGGGGAATGCATCCAGGCAATCTAATTATAAAGCTAAAGGCATCATAATTCTTTTGCCGTTGCCAACTTATCATGATTATTATTTAATTGGATGTTTCTTTCATGTCACAACTTTTTGTGTTAATTCTTTCTTTTTTCCCTCTGTATCTCATTGAAGTTAGTCTTTTCTCTTAAAAATGTACAACTGTCTAGGGATCCATTCTATAAATCATTGGAAGAGCCCTTCAAGCATAAAGTAAAGCATTTAAATCTTCATTATTTGTGAACTCACATAAAATTTTGCATCACATGGAACAAAATGACAGTAGATTTTGGATACTCTACTTGTTTGCAAGTACTTTTCACTTCAACCATTCTAGAGTAGCATGATCATCTAAGAAGAATATAATGCCAAAATATGCCTTATTCCCAATGAATTTGGGGTTGCCACATAAATTCTTTTTGGCCACGCTTTCAGTCCATCAATACATTTATTGGTATTTTAAGTTTATGTTAGCTTAAGAAAACAAATGTGGGGACAACAAAAATGACGTTTTTCATCTTCATCATTATTGATTCTTATCCTCTCCCTTATTCTGTTTCACTCAAGCTCGTGGCTTATACCCATTTTTTAAGAAATCTTTGCTAATCATATTATCTGCAGATGATTCATTTTGTAATCCTTTTTTGAATAGTGATTTTTTTGTTCTCAAACATAATTTTATTACCGAAGTCATGCTTGTAATTTTCGTACGTGATTGGCATCAATTTTATTCCGGGGAGGAAGCGAGTGTTGTCTGCTTTTCATCACCATATGTATTTAGCTAATACACTTCAGTATTAACTGAGTAAATTTTATTAGTGATGGGAAAACATTTGTGGGATTTACGAACTTTCTTTTATGAACTCGCTTTACCTGTTCTTGTGAACTGAAATTGCTCTTTATTTACAATATCTTCATTTCTTGAACATTTCGCAATCAGTTAGTATTATTTCTCATTTCTCTTTAGCAGATTTTATAATTTAGATTGCTATGTCATTTTTCCTATTCGTGAAATTCCTATGCATTTTTCTATTCAGGTTGCTGATGATCCTTTATTTTCTAGAGAAGGTGCTGACATATATCTGGATTATTCTATTACCTTTACACAAGTGAGAACCATTCTTTTCTTTTGGGGCTTGCTATTTAACAAAATAAGATTTTTAATCAGTCTTGGGATCCCATTTGAAATCTTCTCTATTTTCAAAATGATCATTTTTAACTGCTGGATTAGTTTAAATCTTATTTATATATTTCTTAATTTTATTTTTTCGACAAATGAATTTTGCCATGTTTTTATTTATGAGTATTGAGGCCTTTTTTTTT
>CAIGRN010105937.1:0-10579 GCA_903798345.1 Fraxinus anomala | reverse complement strand
AAAAAAGTAACATATAATGAACAAGATAAATTATAAAAATTAGTCTAGATCGCACTAAACTTGACATCAAAACTTTGCGTAAGCACGACAGCAGAAAATATAATTTGACATAATCCTAGCTTACTATTTAAAAAAAAAAAAAAAGGTTACTTAGTAGGACAATAATGAATATTTATTCAACCCTATGAGAAAATTATCCTGCGAATACTTTAAATAAGCAAATCTAGAACATAAAAATAAACATGCTATTCTAATTGTTATAAAAACACAGTTCAACTAAATATCTAAAAGAGCCTCACAAATCAAAATGAAACCACAATAATTAACTGTAAATCTAGTAGCTAAGTTAAAGATTAAATAAAAAATTGTGTGACCTGACCAGTAAATTAAGATGCAAGAAAAAAAAAAATTCAAATAAAAATTCAAGAGAGTCTAGCACAAATTGGAACAAAACAATACATCTAGCAATAAAATATACCACAATTATAAAACATAATAAAAAAGAATTGGATAAACAGACTTAAAATTGAACAAAAATTCGAGAAAATTAAGGAAAATAAACAATTTGAGTTTGAATTAAAATCTACATTTAATGTCTACTCAATTGTTGTGGACGGACGATGAATATGATCAATAGCAGTTGTTCGTGACTTTGCCAATTTGAGTTTCTTGCATTCTCAATTGTGACGAATGAGAGGTAATTGAGTATGATATATTTAATTATTTGAGTTGAATAATTATCGAATTGCGAATTGAGTTTAATTAGATTGCATAAAAAGTTTAATTGGGTGAGTCTAATATGTATTTTTTTTAAAAAAAATTGTGACATGTTTAGTTTTAATTAGATTGAATAATTACTAATATTAAATTTGTTTTTATAAACGATTTAGCAATTTGAAATGTTTTGCAAAAATTGAAATCTAAACAAATTGCAACAGTTTGGTTCGGTTTTAAACCAAAACTTTAACGGATCCATGTGGACCCAAATCGGATTCGAAAAAAGTGGTTTCGATTTGATTTTGTGATTTGACGATTTTGTTGTTCTACCCTAATTTTTACAACATTTGGGTGATATGTGTAGTTAAGATATATTTGTTAGTCTGTAACGAAGATGAATTTATGAATCATCTATATTTGCCTTGCGTCAAATAATCTTCGCAGTTTACCTACAATTCTTCGAATATCAGATCAATTTGAGTCCATATGGGTCCCCTAATTACGGGATATTGAGAACAAGTGGTATACATTGCACCCATATATTCATTTCACTTTGTAGGTTAAGTTATTGGCTTTATGGTATCTCACTTCAATTGTGTCGAGGTGGCATTTGCCATGCCCAAACCACAATGACTTCACTACACTTTGGCTACACGTGCTCTATTATGCCTTTTCTGAGGACTTGAGACAATATGTTACACTACTTCGTTGATTTCGTTTTACATGTCGCCCCACATATAATGGTATGATAATAGTCCTCGATCCAAATCAAACATTGACGCAGGTATGGACATTACTGAAAGTTTGGTCAATATCATTCGAAGATCCATGATGATGTGTCGTTATATTACTAAAATGGCTTTACTGCATGTTTTGGCCTCTGAAAATATCCTAGACGACATATGGTACCCCTTTATTGAATTGGTACCACGTGTCACTCCACTTCAAATAGTGGTATAATAAATACTAATTTTTTGTTTCATGTATAATCCATACGCTCTTCTTCACATTTCCACAATTATTTAAAACAAATAGATAGAGAGGCACATCAAAGTATATATAGAAGTTTCCAACTTAACACTTTACGAATCCTAATTCTAAACTTGTGACTTGTTCGACATTATCACGATTTTTGATTGAGAAAAATTACCTTTATCGTCAATGTTGTTAACTGATAAAGAGAATGACTAAAAGTGCAACACATTAATTTGTCTTAAACCTTTAGATCTATCACTACTAATCTACTATGGTAAAATACACTTCCCTCCAAAAACCCGCTTCCCCTTTTCCCGGGTCGGACAAGAACAAAAGACCAACGAAAATTATTATAAATAAATTTAATAATAAATTATAAGTTCTGTCTTCAGTGACTCGAAAACCCCGTTTAAATTTTTCAAAGCCCAATTTTTCTTTCAAAAATGCTCTTCGTCGGCGCACCTACTGACTGACTCACATGTCGCGTTCCGCCACCGCTTCGCCTACGCTCTCCACCACCACCTCCCCCAACCATTCCCCCTCTCTCCATCACCCCACCGATTCCATGTCTGACGATGAGAACGACGGAGCGCCTCCATCTCCTCCTCTCCTAGTCACTACAAAAACCGAGTCTTTATCGGAGACTCCGAAATCGGAGGCTCACACTTCCGCCCGGACCCCGACGCTCCCCGTCAGGGAGGATTGCTGGTCGGAAGAGGCGACTCGGACGCTGATTGAGGCGTGGGGGTCCCACTACCTGGGGCTTAACCGTGGGAACCTCCGGCAAAAGCACTGGCAGGAGGTGGCCGACGCCGTTAACGCCCTCCACGCCCACACCAAGAAGCTCCACCGCACCGACGTCCAGTGCAAGAATCGCGTTGACACCGTCAAGAAGAAGTACAAGATCGAGAAGACTAAGGTCGTTCAATCCAACGGCCGATACTCCTCCACGTGGCCTCACTTCGACATCCTCGACTCCCTCATCGGAGATACCTTCTTGAAAGCTAATAGTGTCCCTAGCAATGGCCATAAGAAAAACCTCCGTCGAAGAGTTTCTCTATCTCCCGAAGTTTCTACCTCGCCGCCGCCGGCGAAGACAAAGATGACCCAGTACCGGAAAAGATCGCCGGAGTCGATTACTCATCTACCCAAGGTGCCATGGTCGGTGCCAGTGGGGCCAAGGTCAAAGCGGCCCTTGAATGGGAATTTGACCGAGAGGAATTTCTCTGTGATGGCCGCGGCAGCAGCAGCAGTCGAGGCCAAAGAAGGGGAGGAAGAGGAAGATGAAGATGATGAGGATGAAACATGGCTCAGGCATCTGCCGGTTGTGGGGAGGAAAAAGCGGAGGCTGGTTGAGGAGGGGGAGGGGTCCGTATGCGACGGGTATGGGAGGTTAGCCAAGGCCATATCGAGGCTAGGGGATATATACGAGAAAGTGGAGTCGGCCAAGCAGAGGCAGATTGTGGAGTTGGAGAAGCAAAGAATGCAGTTTGCCAAGGATTTGGAGATTCAGAGAATGAAAATTTTCATGGATTCCCAGGTTCAGGTTGAGAAACTGAAGCGCATGAAGAACCATTCACGAAATTGTAAGTATTAAAGGCGATGATATGTTTGGTTTAACATTGATGCTTATACGCGTTCAACTGATTAAGGGGCGCTTATATAAATATATGAACACTTTCACTACGTTCTGTGCATGTTGATTTAGTGGTGCTAATTGCAAATTGTAGTATGTATACTTTATGAGTAGGAACGTGGAGCGTGTTTTGACTTTTTGATAAATTTCGAAAGCATATTTCTGATCTACGCGTTGCCATTTGTTTCTTGTACGATGCTTGAATCATGTGCTGGGCGATTGATAACTGATATATCATGCTCTATGGGTTTCTCTTAACTTTCATTTTTGTGCCATACGTTTTACTGCGTTATGGCTTTGAATGTGCAATTCTGCCTTTTCATCTGCTTCACAATGATCTTGGCATGGAATGTTGCCTGAGTGAGATGATATTCATAATACCTTTACAGTTTTGAGATGTGCTATTAAAACCAGAGATGGATTACACATTCAGTTATAGCCCACCAATTAAAATGAGCATTTGCGAATTTTAAGCACCTTGTGGCCTTGAAATCTTTCAGTTTTCTGACCCTCGCATTTCATGCTAAGTGTGGTACCACTTACCAGCAAAATAATGAAGTATCACCTCAACCCTAAAATAAAATAAAGCAAGAAATATTTCAAGAGCACAAGAGAATGAATGTTAGGATTCACATGATACAATTGTTCACATTTGTTTATAGAAATGTACAAAACTCCTACATGTCTATATGCAAAATATAATCGGCTGGTCCACTTCGGTTCGGTTCTAAAGAGAACCGAATCGAGTTGAATCAAGTCGAACTAGAATTTTTGAATATTTCGTAAGTGGAACGGTTGGATCTAAATTTAATTATGGAACTGAACTAGTTCGATTCGGTTCGGTTATCACAATTAAATTTTTTAATACTCACAATAACACTACACTAATCCAATTAACGATATGTTCAATCTTAGCTCTTACAAAAATGCTATATTAACTCTTACAATATAATGTAGTCTAATTTAAAAATATATAAATAATAGGTTTAATAAGATTCATTTTCCAATTTATACAAATTACCCAAAAGTAAATAATAACATTAAAATATCAATGATTCCATCTTATTAATTCCTTTGCTTCAAGCTTTCAAATTTACATAAAAAATGAAATATAATTAAAAGTTACATAAATAAAATATTTTTAAGTATTATTAGTACTTATCAACTTTTTAAATTAATTATCCATTGCTTGACTTATCGCACTAAGAAACTTTACAAGAAATAATTGAAAAATCACAATTAACAAACATAAATAGATAAAAACTGTCCAACAAGATTTAATATGGGAAAACATAATAGATATTTTATTACCTGTCTTAATACTCTCGTAGAACTCTCTCTTTTTAATGCAAAATCTATATTGGGAAATTCAATTAATTAGTTGGCAAATGAAATAGGAAAATGATATTTTTGGGTTCAATTAATTAGTTGACGAATTTATATGAATTCTTTTTAAAAAAACATTGGCATATTTAATATAAAAAATTAGGGAGATTCAATTCTTGGTCTAGAACCGAGAGCGGAACCAAACTCGATAACTCTTGATTTTGCTACCCGTTCTGGTATTTAGCTTAAAAAGAACCGAACTGAACCGCTTGGGTCCAGTTCGATTAAGTTCGGTTCGTATGTTTTGTTTAGCCCTAAAATTGGCCATAGGTGCTAGGTGTCTCTAACAAAATTTGGTGCAGGCAGCTTGCACAGTTTTTAGAGCCTTTCGTCCCTGCATGCATTGCATGTGATTTATTGACATCCAATTCATAAAAAGAACTAAATTGTTGTTGTCGATTATGATTTTATATAATAATAAAAAAATGAAATTATGAAAGACCTTTTTCTATGGAATTCAATTGACCATGGAATTCGACAGAAGCAATAAGAAATAGATACGAATAAAGCAGAACTAGGGGTAAATAAAAAAATACTAGATAGCATACGCAACACTTGTTCTATACCTGTCTTTCTTTAGGCAATGTTTGGTTGCCTCATTCTCGCCCTGCACTGTTGAGTGTAGGTAATGTGCATTCCTTCTGTCTAATGTAGCTCCTTGTTTGCGCTGTATTTTTGCCGTTGCCTAGTTGAAAGCTGTTAGAGGCCGTCAAGAACAGCCGTCAAGTTCTAATTGTAAGCTTTGTTAGCCTTTCTATGAAATATTTTCCATGGCTTATATGTTTTCATATGATTGGTTAAAACCGACCATTATTGAGTAATTTGAGCATTCCCATAGGTAGATTGACAATACAATGGAGGATGTAGAAATTTCCCGATTAGACACTTTTAGAGGGAGAAAATGAATTTTGTCCACTACTTTTGGGTTCTTAATAATGTCATCGTTTGAATTTTTCTTAACAAATATACAACTCGTCTCTTCAAAAGTTAACCAAATTTCCCTTTCTTTTTGCTTGAATTTTAAACCACGTAAGTATTCTTGTCAAATTAGGCAAGTGACATTTCTAGTCCATTTAGACACACTAGTCTTCCTCATCAACATTTCCTAGATTGCGTAAAGGACATTTTAATAAAAGGGCACTGCATTCAGTTTGCATGATTGAATTTCCATATTTACTTAAGTTTTTGTTGGGAGACCAATTTCATTTTATCCCAACAAAAAGTTATTAGTTAGAAAAGTCCCTTTTAAGTCTCTTTTTGGTGCTAATTCTTTCAATGTTATTTTTGGTTGTTTTGAGATGAACTTGATGTTCTCTATATGTCCAACTCTATCAGTTTCGTACATTTTGTTGAAGTTTGAACTTGATTTAGACGAGTTCAGCCTACTTAATTTGTATTAAGGACGAGGTGATTTTACTGGAACAACAAAATGAAATGATTGTATTAACTTTTGCCTTTAATTAACTAAAATACAACAAGTGGAAAGAATGTGTATTTTTGTAGTCCCTCTAAGGGGACCATAAGTTGTCTTTTATAGCCAAAAATAGGAGAATTGGCTGACTTTGTGACGTCACCTATAGTGTTTAGTTGGGCCTCCGACTTCAGCTACAGTGCCTTATTTGGTGTGTCAAAATCATTAAGGTAAAAAGGGCCTTCTATCGGAGGACGAGGTCGGCCCGGGCAGTTCATCACGATGTTTGGGATGGGCACTGTCATTCTTCATCATTGCAAATTGTGATTGGTTGGCTTAGGGGTGCTTAGGTCAGTGCTAAGTAACACCCCTAAAATGAAGTAAGGAGGTTGGACGAGGTAAAGCGATGACGTCATCCTAGTGAAATCGTTAATTATGGTGTCTCATAATCACGACGGGTTTCTACCTAGCTGTTAAATGGAAGTTCTCGAGCTGTTTATCAGGACGGGGTGAATGTTTAATTACAGAATTCATTTTAGGGGTGTTACTTAGCGACTGATCCTCTATTAATACTCTCATGCCAGCACATTTAAAGGTGGTAGTTAGCTCTGTCTTCAGGCCATCATTCTCTGAAATGCTTCTGTATAAAGAAACATGCTGAATTGCTGAAAAAAACGTCATACTTGTGAGATATTTTATTCTGGTATTTGGCTTGTGTCATATCAGTCACTAGGAACCTCAAACATATTACTAAATTTCTATTTCTAGCTCTTGCCACTTGCATTCGCTTTGTTGTCCTGTCAAGGGTAATTTAGGGTTCATGAGTTTAGTTTGACTGAATGATTTTGTTCGAAATGACCTTTTTTAAGGTTCATTGAATACATTTTATGCATTCTATAGACATTCATGCACATTAACTGGGGAAATGCCAAGCATTGGCTTTATGTAAGTGAGTTTGGGTGTCCATATGTATGTATATACAACTTATTTATGGTTAAAATATATTGGTGTATATATTCTAATTGGCTTCTCTCCATGGATGTCATTGTTCTATATATTTTTTACGCTTTTTGCTCCAAAACACTAATTTTCAGTTTCCCATCCAAATTCTCTTCTAAGTAATATTCTCCACACCATTTCAGTGACATGAACCACACAAAATAAACCCACAAAAATCTCTTTTTAGCACCGTGGACTTGGATTTGGCTTCAAATGTGATTACAATCTCTATTATGCCTCTGTTAATCTACCATTATTCAATGAAAATGAGTTTTGATATAGTGATTTGTTGAAGAATGTGTAGTTTGAAAGTAGGAAAAAGTTTGGGTTTATGTGCAAAATATTTTATTGTGAGAATGTGTAGTTAAAAATGAATTTGAGAAAACAAGAGTTTAGAAATAATGGAAGACAAACAATGGCTATATGAAGTCTCTTGTGGAGAGTGGGGTAATGCCGATTTTTTGTTCTTATTTTCCATGTTTAGAGACATCATAAGTACATGTTTTTCGTTTCATTAACCATGCCAACTGCCCTACGGCACGAAATACGCCCCATTTTTTTCACAGATAGTAGTTTGGGCTCAAGCATTCTTTGCTAACCTATCTGTAGTCTTTTACGGGCTGAGTAATAGTTTATTGTGCTTTTCGATGCTATTGCTGCATTCTAGCATTTTAAGAGCACCTCCAATGGTGGTGTAAAATTGGGTGTAAATTGGTATTTTCAAAACCACTTTTGTATCCTCATTTACATCCCGATGATATAAATTCAAATTTTGCTCTAATGAGAAGATTTAAATCCACTTTTTACCTCTTGTAGATGTAATTTTACATTTTCTGTTGGAAAATACCTTTGCATCTCTCCTTTGGAGAGATATTCGGCCACTTTGGAGATCTAAATCACAGTTTAAATCTATTTTAAACCATGATTGGAGATATTCTAAATGTACTTAGTAGAAGATTGATTTTAAACTGATATAGAGAAACAATTTGATCTTCATTTGTAGTTGAACTTCATTTACGTGCTACTTTGAAGTGGGAGCTGTAGAACAATGCATTAATGCACATTGGACAGTCATGACCATGAATACTTAATCTTAGACAGCTAAGGTTATGTTTGTTGGTGCTTTTAAGCACTGATAAGATGGGGGTTACACAAAATATGTACATACTAAGTGGGTGTTAGTTGTGAAATATCTAGATTAAAAAGTATGTTTGACAGCTTAAATTGTAATTTAAGCTTTGTCAAACAAGCACTTGATGGAATATCAAGATACCTAATGAACTTGGTGCTGTCAGAGACGTATGAAGTTCTTTTATGTCAAATGTTTATCAAGCATGTTATTAGTTGAGAATTGAACTTGCATTTTTCTATTGAGATTCTGGATTCATATTTATTCGACAGCTGCTGCTGATTTTTGTTTAGTGATTTTTAATTGACTTCCCATGAGGCATCTTGGCCATTGACTATAGAGTTCTGCTGGCTGTCTCATGATGGTGCAATGCTAAATTTTGTTCTTGTTATGCACTATTATGATTTTGTAACTTAAAAAGAAAAATGAAGAATGAAGTTCAAATATTTTTGAAGAATAAAAATTTTGCTACCGACTACCTCTCTATATCCCTTTTTGCCTTGAATAAGTTTAGTCGAGAAGCTTTCATGAGGGATGCTTATTTTGTTCTTTGGTTTGACTTATTTTCTGAACTGATTGAACTCAAAGATATATGTATTACTAGGATTTGCATTCTTATACTCTTGATAATTTTGGTCTATCTTTTGGTTTTACTTTCGAATTTGTATTCTCGCCTAACCTGATACTTTTGTGTATGTGACAGTTACAGTCTGGCAAGCCCCGACCGATCATTTTGGAAATTACCAGTAGCCTTCTGTTAGCTTGGAATATACATACAGTTCTTGGTAATTTAGATTATTATCATAGATAACTTCCGCTTGAAGCTTGGTTGCTCTGGTTCTATTTTGGGATGAACGTTGCCTAGTGTAGTTTAGTTTCTCTCTATCGGGCTTTCTTGAGGCTACGAATGATTAATTTAATTAGTTGTAAATCTTTGCTTGTACTTTTTGTTCCAACATCCATTCTATTTGTTGTCTTCTATGAACTGGAACTCGTTAAGAATAGTAAGTGATCCTTCATAGAGGGTAGTCTCAACCCGAACTCCACCCCTCCCCGCGTTATTTTAATGCTTGCAAGTTCTTATTACAGGTTGAAGAAAAGTTTTCTTAGCCCGTTTGATAAATATTATTTTCAAACTCTTTTTTTTTTACATACTTATTTTCAAACACATTTACACTATAAAATATTTTACACGTAAATTTAAAATTTTTTTCTTATTTTTTAATTATATATTTTCCTAAAATTACTATTCAAAATATTGTTTTTTGAAAATAATGGCTACCAAACAGGGGCTTATTTGAATTTTGTGTCCTTGGGATCGAAAGCTGAAAAAGAACTAGAGTATAAAGAGCTTACGACTTAGATGTGTAAACCTGGCTGTGGCACGGCTGAGGTTTACACCACTAATTGAACGTAAGGCGGCAAGAAGCTATTAAGATGCATCTTAACTTTAACCAGCTCGATCAGTTGCTCACAGCCTTTCCTTTTGATGCTGCTAGCAGGGCACGGGAATATATATTCCTAGTAGAGCCAAATTTTTGGCTTGAAATATCGTCCAAAACAAAGTGAGTTCTGAAAGAGAAATCGTAGATATTTTATCAGAAATATTCATGTATAGATAGATATATTTAGGGTCTGTTTGATTTATAATTTTGTTTTTGTGAAAAATGATATTTTCGAAAATTATTTGCTTAAAAAGTGTGGAAAAATAATGGGTTTAAAAACAAAATTATATTATCGAGAGAATAAAAGTGAAAAAACAAGATCCATAAAATATTTCTTGTTTAAATAATAATTAATGACTTATAAAATTCTTTTCAAAGTTTGATTTTTTCTGTCACTATTCACTTGACATTGTATATATATTTATTCATTTTTGGGTCCCAATCTAATATTAATCCCTAGTTTTTAATACACATGTCAATGAAATAGTGATTGTAGTATTTCATACTTCAAGAGGTTTAAAATTTTTCCTAGTCAAGACGATTTTCACCTTGAGGAAAAAAGAAAGAAATAAAGAAAAAATGTGTCTCAATCTATAATTTTATTCCTACTTCAATATTTTTCTTTCCTCTTTCATTTTACGAACACCAGTCATATAAAAATCAAATGTTTTTCTCTCTCTTCAACATTTTATTATTATTATTATTATTATTTTCTTTTTAATATTCTCATCCGTTTTTCTCTCTTTTCTTTTTATCATTATGTTTTCTACGAAAAAAGATTAATATGTAATAAAAAATTCTTATAAGATTTCTCAGTCTATTCTTTTTTCATTGATTTTCATTGATTCCTTCAATCTTTTTTATGAAAATATGAAATTTTA
>CAIGRN010105935.1:0-29303 GCA_903798345.1 Fraxinus anomala | reverse complement strand
GGGGGGGGGGGGGGGAGAAGAATTTAATGGAGAAAATGCATGTTGAATTTTAGTTGAGTCAAATTCAAATTGATACTTCAGTCATGTATGACGCATTATACTGAATAAAATAACCTAAAAATTGTATAATACGTTCAATTTTATTACATTTATTGTACGTTTTAGATCTATTGAACAATGCGCTAGGTGTATATATGGGACATTATGTGTTCATTATGGATATCATTANTACATTTATTGTACGTTTTAGATCTATTGAACAATGCGCTAGGTGTATATATGGGACATTATGTGTTCATTATGGATATCATTATAGTGCCCCCTATAAACACCAAGAGTTATCCATGATTGATACACACATTAATTAGCAATAAATATATATTTTACATAAGTTGGACCCTGCAAGAAATATATTTAGCCACTGCTTGGGTTTTATTTTCCTAAAATTCATTTGTAATCTTATAAATTTTTTCAACTTTTTAACCACGTAAAGCAACAAGAACGACCTTGGCCAATTTGGGGCACATTTCGCCGTTTACTTGATCTGTGTGATGAAGGACTTGATCGTAGACTCCATGATTAGTCGTCGAAGACAGACACCTGGATATCAAAAAAAAAATTATGTACTTCAATGACTAAATTATTAATATTTTAACCACTAAAAACATTTGCAATTTAATCAATGATAAGGGGGAAAAAAACACGTGATACTCGTTATTTAAAAATTGGCAGATTCTAGGAAGTTTCATTATTATCATAATATTTCATACAACTAACCCCATGTGCAAAACAGAGCATACGTACCCCAACATGACCTGCTAAGAGGTCCCAGTCCTAGTCCTAGGACAAAAAAAAAAAAAAAATGTCACATGCTACAAATTTATTGATCGATCTAAATTTACTTTAAAACTTGCATTTATTTCAATTTGGTCATTTTTGAACTCCATACCATTATTTAACAAAATGTAATACCTAGTATAGGAATAATGAAGAGCAGCCGTTAAATTACCTTACGATCAAATTAAGCGTGTTAAATATATCATCGAATAATCTTACAAGCAACAAAGCGCAATGCAATCGTTAAAAATATTAAGAAAAAAATGTTAATTATTAATCAAAAAAGTAATCTAAAAGTCCTAGTAGGTTTCATCTCATTTATAATAATAATAATAATATATTAAATATTTCATCAAGTGAGAATTATTTTTTGGACAATTTTAACCTCACTACAATTCGATTATTTCAATAATATTTTACTTTTCTTTTTCAATATGTAGTAAATACTACAATTAATTAACATTAACATTAATCTAAATTTAATAAATCTAGAGTTATTATAGATGAATTTATTCTAGTCATATATTTAGGAATTTTAATAGGTGTTTAAATTTATATATTAGCAATTAATTTTTATGTACCAAATGTAGTATAAAAATATTGCTCATTTGTAATATTTCATCATCACAATAAATTTAAATCATAAAAGTTGTTCTTTTAAATTTATATCCTAAATTTTATTTTTTTTAGTTCGTTCGAGACTTATCAAATTCTTTCAACAAGTTAATATCGAATATTACTTTTATAACATTTATAACGTATTTTAGAATAACGTGTAATGCACGTTCAATTCTGATTAGTTATTATTAAAGATAATCAGAGGTCTTAATCAGAACTGGTAGACAAATCAGTAAATGACACATTTACAATATTGTATTCTGTTCAATTCTAATAGTTATTATTGGATTAAAGATAATCAAATGTCTCAATCAGAATTGGTAGACAAATGACACGTTTACACTATTGTATTCTGGTCAAATAAATTCATTTGTCAACCAAAAGCTTACCACCTTTTAATCAATTAAGAACAAGCAAATTACAAGAATTTAAAAGAAATTGAAAAGGAGAGAAAATAAGCAGCTGACACCGCCGTGGGAGCGGGAGGGGTAGCTTCCCTTTTCACACACACATGGTGGTGGGGCAGTGAGAGAGAGAGTAGAAATATTTTTTTATAAATAGAGAAAATATTAATAAATTCATGTCTGTTACGTAAATTCATGTACATTTTCTCGTTGCATAAACGTTTGAGCTTTTTACACCATTGCATTTTCTTACGCGTTACAAGATATCGAATCACACTGCCCAACATGTATATAAACATCCAAACCCACTCTCGTCCTCACAATCGAAGTCAACTGGATGAAAGAACTTAAAGAAGGTGAAATTCTTGATATTTTAAGCTTTACTATTAGGAAAATCTTTCATTCTTGAATCAAGAATCCACTAATAATGGTCCGAGTGAGCAACAATTTGGTTGGCATTCTCAATCTATTAACACTTTTGCTATCAATTCCTATCATAGGAGGGGGCATATGGCTCTCAAAACAAGCCAACACAGAGTGCGAGCGATTTCTAGACAAGCCAGTAATAGCCTTGGGAGTCTTTATTCTGTTGGTTTCAATTGCAGGTTTAGTGGGTTCTTGCTGTAGGGCTTCGTGCCTATTATGGGTATATTTAGTGGTAATGTTCTTGTTGATTCTTCTATTGTTTTGCTTCACAATCTTTGCATTTGTGGTGACAAATAAGGGGGCTGGTGAGGCCCTTTCTGGTAGAGGGTATAAAGAGTACAGATTGGGGGGTTATTCAGATTGGCTGCAGAAAAGGGTTAGTAATGACAAGAATTGGAATAAGATTAGGAGTTGTTTGCAGGATAGTAAGATTTGCCAGAGGCTTCTTGATGATGGTTCATCCACCAGAGTTGAAGATTTTTACAAACAACACCTCTCTTCCCTTCAGGTATATACATATATACATTGTTACAATTGTAGATGTATGCCTATGAATACCAAAATTATAATGTACATTACTCGACTGCGGATCGACCTTCGCAGGGCCGAGGGGCGGTGAGTGGATATAAATCATATAACTCTCTACTGAATGGATCTTTATGATTTCTAGATTCATTATGAATTATGGAACAGAACTGCTTTAAATCTGGGTGGGTCAGATTTGCCCATGTTTACATTTTTATGTGCCTGAATGTTCTTGAAATTGTACTCTTGACTTTTTTGAACATGTGATTTAATGGTGGCTACGATCTGATTATCAGTTATTACAAAAAAAAAAAAAAAAAAACTGGAAACATTTTTAGTTGGGTCCATGGAATTTTTCACATTTAGAAAAGTGAAAAGGTTTACTTTTTGTTCTGGAAATTTTTCTTTATGTTTGTTACAAAGTCGAGGGACTTTAACCTCGTTTAACTATTGATTTTGTCTGGAAAAGGTGCTTTTGTATAAAAGTGCAGTATATTTTGTATATCTTATATTCTCTTGTACTAAAAGGTTTTTGAGTTCTTGGACAAAATTGTGTATTTTTCGGCTTTTTCATACATTATTTTGAGATCATTTCCAATCATCGTCGATTTCCAAGTATAGACATGCTTTTCTTTATCTATTGTGATGTTGAGAGTTTAGGGATGTGTGAAATGAACTTTCATTCATATTTCCTTTTAACAGCATATCAATCTTTTCTATTTTTTCCACATACAGAGCATGCTCACCTGTGTTTTTTCATTCAATTCCCGATTCCATTGTTGCCATAGCAGTTCAATGATAACTCTGATATGCGTGTTTTTTTTTTTTCATGTTGATTCTTCTTGTATTTATCTTGTACATAAAATGGTTAATATGATATCATAGTTCTAAATTCATGGAGCTATATAGTACTTGTGAAGTACACAAGGAGCTCGAAACCAATTTTCACAGCAGAGATTTTATGTTACAAGCAGTGAAAATTTTATTTGCTTCGCATACTATAAGTACTTCCTACGACGTCGGTTGTCATGCTGTCAACTAATTTACTCCAAATTTCAAATTATAGACCAATTTTCATATCATTATGATCTAAATATACCTATAGTTTTGTATCTGATTCTTGAATATGGTTGCCTATTACCAAAAACTTTGGAGAAAGAATATTTTTCTTGGAGGCCTTCAAAGGCAAAATAGGATTGTTGAGAATGCATTTCTAATACTATTGTCGACTTGAGATTTTCTCTGGCATGAAGTCTTGATGTCTTAAATTCATCTCTTGCTAGAAATTTGTTCTTGGATCAATTGGAGCTTTGCTACTTCATTCATCTTCTTAATACAGATTCTTCTCTTATTCTAAGGCAGATGTGTTATTAACTTAATTCGTGTACTGTTTTTTCAGTCTGGTTGCTGTAAGCCATCAAATGACTGCAACTTCCAGTACATCAGCCCAACCAACTGGACTCGGACACCAACGTCATCCTTCACTAATCCCGACTGCACTGCCTGGAGCAATGATCCGACCATCTTGTGCTATCACTGCCAATCGTGCAAGGCAGGGCTGCTGGACAACATTAAGAGTGACTGGAAGAGGGTGGCTGTTATCAACATCATTTTCCTCATCTTCCTCATTATCGTGTACTCTGTTGGATGCTGTGCATTCAGAAACAACCGGGAAGATAATTCATGGAAACGGTACCCTTGAATGTATATCGACTCTTGTTTTTAGTAGAGACATGTCAGTATCTAAAAAGAGTCTTTTGAACTCTTCTACTGTTTTATTGCATTCTGTTTGTTACATTGCCAGTTACTATTCTTTTTTTTTTTGGTGTACAGTTTATAGCTTTTACCTATCAGATTGGATTGCATAAACAGATTTATATTGATATGCTTGGGATTTGTTGTTATAGATTGGCTTATTGTTCATTTCAGTTTTTCTGTCTTCTTGTTCTGGCACCTTTACAACTTTGTTAATGCATATACATAAAACCATAGTGCTGATAGATGTCTTAATAGTTTGTTTGGTAGAGTAGATTGGATTGACCGGACGATCTTAAGAAAGAGAGAGGAAAAACTAAAATTTTGTCCCTGCTAGTGTTAAATTGCAGTTCTGTGCACCAAAAAATTTCTATGCACCAGTATTTTCACAAATACTGTCAATTTTTTCTTGTTCCTTACTCATGAAGGGGGAAATTTCAGTAATAATTTCTTTGACAGTAAAACAGTCCCTCAAAAATAAAATAAAAAGGCAATTCTCAATTTTTTCTTATGGCAAAAGAGAATGATCATTCATTCCTTGGAGCTTATCATTGAACATCTGATCCTCAATGCTCAATTTTAAATGACGATGTTACACATGACCGTGAGGATTTAAAGGTAACCATTACAGTTAAGTGCACGAATTTAATGCGCACTACAGTTTTAGAAAAAACTAAAACAACAAATTAAGCTTTGTTTCCAAGGGTTGTAGCATTACAGTTCGTAGGTAATAGGGAGACCTGTCCATAAAAGAAGCCTTCGTGGGCGATCCAAGAACCGGGCTTGCCATGCAGGTTCATCACTCTCGAAAGTGAAACCACTTTTCATGTACAAATTCTTCGCCGGCTCATTATCCACAGCCACATGAACATATAAATCACTTATTCCTGATGAATTATGGAAACTCAGGTCACGGAGTTGCTCAAAAGAACATGAGAAAATAATTAAAGATGAGAAGATAATTGTATAAATGTTAAGCATTAACCCCTAACAATCTAAATTTCACTGTATCACAAACAACTGTGGCTTTTACCCCAATCTTCAGCCACCATTTTTGACTTTGCGATGAGCTCATAGCCTAAACCATTTCTCTGCAATTCCTTGGCCACACATACATTGCTAATGTATGCCCTTGCAAAATCAGCCCCAATTCCCTGTCGAAGTGGAATTATAGACATTAGGACCATGTTGAGGATTTTCTGTATCACATGAAACTTTAGGACCACATGGAGCTGGATATTACTCACTAATCTCAAAAAGAAAATAAAAAAAGTTCAAATCTAGTACATATACTGTCGAGTCCTGCCAGACTATGTAGAAGACACGGAGTTTTAAAACACGACACGTCAGCATAAGCAAAAACTTCGATGTAGCACTTGGAGAGAGTGGAAGATTTGGAGGAAGAGAAAAAATTGCAATATAATGTTTTTGAAAATTTACTTCCTGTCTTTTAATCTTGGTTCTTGAAAACAACATAGTCCTTCCGTTACCTCTAAACAAGAAGAATCCAGGAATCAGAAAGATTCATAAATAGTCAAGCAAAATAATATTCTGAGACAACAGTAAGTTCCTGCTGTAAGTCCTTGTTCCTCAATGGCACCACAATATTCTGAGACAACAATGATATTCTGAGATCCCTATTCTGCATTTAGTGAACCACTGTACATGCCTTTTTTTAATGGATGGGCACTAATACCTTTGGTTTCATTCCTGTTATTTCATCTGGAAGGCTGATGCATTGATTCAGATCTAATGTCCCTACAACGACTCGATCTTCTCCTTTATGTGAAAACTGCAAAGAGAGATAGTAAAGTAAGTTAATTTGGTCACCATATAATAATTTAACCACACATGGTCATATAGGGGCAACTTTGTTTCAGTGTATGCCTGTGTTACGTATATTTGATGACATTTGTGCCTGGGCACGAACTCCACGTTCTAACGTTCAACTTTATAGCCATATAGATCATTACAACATAGTGAAATTATATTGGGGACAAAAAAGGCAGTGGACTACACAGCAGTATATATATTTAAACACTGTGTCAAGTAATTTTATTTTCACCGGAATGGTGCAAACTGGACCTGGAAAGGTGATTGCCCTCTAAGATGCTGCACAAAAGGTGGCCATTAAGGGCAGAAAATTAGAATCCAGAAATGATACTTGCTAGCTTCAGATTTCTCATAGTAATTATGATATGCTACATTCTATGAAAGACATGAGATGTTCCCATCCAGATCAAGGATTAAACCACATTAAAAATATGCTACCGTAATAAATGCTATTTCCTACAGGTTCACATCAATGATGATAAACTGATAGAAGTAGTCCACAGTAAGTATGGTAATATCAATCAAAAATTCATGTCAAAAAACAAAATATATAAAACATGTATTAGATTATCCTTACAGAAGAATCAAGAATAGACTATGATTCACTCATGTTTTTAAACTGTTTATAAAAACTCATGCTACTTTTTATCCACACATTTTGAGGGACACACAAGTAATACACACTTATTCACCACTCATTTCTAGCTATTTATAATTTAATCCGTTTATGACACTTCCCAAACATGCTCTTATATACAGACATTGATTCTTATAATCTAGAAACAAAAACCACAAGAAAGAACTATCAATCTTTTCTTTATTTTTTATGCAAAATATGTAAAGAAATGGAAAATTGACAAAATATTGGGACATGCTGATACTAATTTCTTATGAATGTATGTAAAATAGCAAGTACATCTTGCAGGACCTAGTGGTGCACAAATCTATATCAGATAGGCTTCCATTCAATATATAATTCACAAAATTTCAAACATTTGGTAGTTGTTTTGCCAATTGTATGGATCAAAATTACACATGTTTATGTGGTGAAATTTCGTATTATTTAGAAATTATTTCTCTGCTTGCAGTTTACATATTCCAAATAAGGGAAAAAAAAAGATAAATCTGAAATTACAATGTAGAAGCAAAGAAAGATTTTCAAAGCTAATAATATGAGAGTACGGTCACTATTTTTTACTGACATTTACATCCAATTCCAGTTCACTGTTCTGTCATGCATAGCTGTGCATTATCAAAGTACAGAGGAATCTACGATAACAAAGGTTGGGCTAAAATCTGAGAAGTAACAAAGAAATTTACCCATATAAGTTTAGCTCACGTGTTACTGTTGACAAACACATTCTCCCAGCTCAAATCGCCATAATTTATTTTAATCCAGTAACAAGTTGGTTCAGCAGAACTGAATGCTAAATCAGTCTCAGTAACACCAAATATCATCTAATTGACAGCTAAATAAAGAACACACAAAGTCCATTTACAGATAATGGTACTGAAGTTAGTAGTCCAATCGAACAAGTCAAAGATGCTTACTTTACAAGAAGTGCAGAGGTCATGTGACACACTTGATACTATTGATAATGGTAGTGTAGCATTGATGCAGGAAACTCTTCTAAAGCCCTTCCTTAGTCCCGCAACACGTTCTTTGAGTGCTTCAAACTCACGCTCAGTCAAGTACCTTTTATGATCCTAATAGAACTTGACAAGTAGATAATAATATCAGCATTATATTACAGTCTCACTGACCTGAGTCAATGATATGATCAAGAAAATCTAATACCGAATTGTCAAAACTGAATGCATTTCATAAAAGCAGATTCACAAAAACTCAATCTAGCATTCTGTGTATTAATCCATATATAACATTTGCGATAGGAAAGATTTAACCATTACTAAACTACCATAAATCAATAATAACTACTAATACAAGAGAAACACCTATTAATTTTATCTTAACTAAATCAATTCTGCAGCAACTTCACCAAAATCATATATCACTTAATACCAAATAAATGGACTAAATTCGCTTTATGAGAAATTTAAGGACGAGATATTCATAAGAGTACAGAAATTTAAAATAAATCCCACAAGAAGGGAATCTAATCAAAACCCAACTTCTCCAACAGCTTAACTAATATAATTGGACGAATCTTATATTTATTTTTACACAAAAGCTGTAATTCAATAAAATTCTCCCTGTTGACTTGAAATTACTAGAAGAGGGAGGAACGAGAAGAGAATTATGGAGAAAACTCACTTCTATGCCAAAAGTCTGTTGATTGAAATCGTAGAAAGTGCGAACGCGGAGGCAAGCTGCGGCCCATAGCTCAGCCTCGTAGCTACCTTCCGATACACTCAAAGACGACCTATCAATTCTTGTTAATGGTGGTGCTTCTGTTTGGTGGTTGGAGAGTTGGGAACAAGGAGACTGTAAACGAAGTGGAGGAGGGCGGGGGATAGAGATAGGGAAGTTGGCGGTGGCGGGATGGTGGTGTTTGAAGATTTTAAGGTAAGCTTGTAGTGGTGGAGAAGGAGATGATGCGAGGACGGCCATCTCTCTCCCCTCAATTGCTTTGTCTTGCGTCTTTGGTTAAGCTTAATAATATGTTGTGAAAATTACATTTGAGGGATCCAAACTTGGCATAATATAATGTTTAGGTTCCTATTCTTATTTTCTTGGCAAATGCATCCTTGAACTTTAAAAACGCATAAGTATTTGATTGAATCTTTTAATTTGCCGTTATATCATTGCATTTCTTGCACATGAGTACCACACCAACGGGTATTTTGGTAGCACTTGGGCGCCGTGGGGAGATTTACCATTTCTTTCAATACTTTAAAAATGTAATTTAGTAGACTAGTAATGGTGGATTCATATATCAAATGTCATCCAAAAGGAAGTAAGATTCATTATTGTCACTAAATGTGGACATCCATAAACCTTTTTTAAAGCAGGTTTTTCATGAATATAATAAGGAGAAGGGACTCTTACAAACCAAGTTTGTATGGAGATAGTCGATCTAGAACCAACAAGGGCTAGTTAGGGAGGTAAAGAAAATTAGTTCATTATAAAATTTGTTACCAAATAAGTTTGCCACGAATTCGGTTTGGAGAAGGGAGTAGCTACGACCTAAGTTTGGGTGGAGATGGTAGGTTGCAAAACCAACAAAGATTCATTGTAAAGGGTTTGTAAATTAAGGTTGTGTTTGAACCACATTATTTTGAAAGAATATATTTTGGAATAGTAGATTGATGGAGAATGTGTGGTTGAAAAAAAAAAGAAAAAGTTATTAATGTGATGAAAAATATTATTTTATTGAAGAATGTGTGGTTGAAAATGAGTAGAATAATGAAAATGAAAATTTTAATGTAGCTCAAACATAGTATAAGTTTGAGATAGACAGTTGCATACTAGATTTTAACAAGGACAACAAGTCAAAAAGCAACAAGAGCTAGTGAGGGGGGAAACATGTGGTAGGGTAATGGTGGTAGGTGGCTGGACAATGGGAAGTATAGGTTTAGGGAATTAAGAGGGACGAATAGCTTGTGTGCTCATCTTGTCCCACTTTTGACTCGAGGTGACTCAACTCATATCCAAGATGAGTTGCAGGCATGAGCCGAACAACAAATTACACGTGCGAGTCCTCGTTGGCTCGCGAGCTCATTTCTCTCTAGCGAGTCGATTCATGATTGTTAAGTGAAATACAAAGCGAGCTCATTTCTTTCTAGCGAGCCAATTCAAGTTTGATAAGTGAAATGCAATTTTTATAATAATAATAATAATAATAATAATAATAATAATAATAATTGATGAGCCACGAGGACGAGTTGGTGGGATGAGTGAGCCCACATTTGGTGAAGTGAGTCGGCTCGCATGGTGAACCGAGCTAAGCCCGACAATGGACAAGTCAAGCGATTTGGTTCAGTTAATATTCCTAGATAGGTTCATAAACATAAACATTTATTTTTTATTTTTCATTTTTCATTTTTTCTGTTTTGAAAATTGAAGCTAAGTGTTTCACAAATATATCTTTCAAAAAATTGAACGTGTGAAGGTCAAGTAAAAATTGTCCACCTAGACTTCTCGATAACCATGATAAATATGATACTTTTCGTATTGACTCAAGTGCCTCAGTTTAAAAGTTGGTCTAAACAAACTTGCTATAAAACCCATAACTTGGGATCAAAGTTGCAATTTTTCTTCACAATGACAGAAAAAATAATTCATAAATATAATTAAATTACTTCCGACCCTTTTAGTTCTCCCTTCGTTCTCGTTGTCACATTGTTTGCAAGAATATTTACGTACGGTCCATTTGTCATTGTATGTAAGAATATTTATAACTGTGAGCTTTTTTATTTTTCAGGCAAAATTTAATATTTTAAAAAAAGTGAAACTCAAACGGAGGCTTACCATCCAATTTCAATGGAATTTTCTACTAATTTACACTACTATCTAATTGAGCTTGTTTGAGCCTTATTTTTTTAAATGCATTTTAGAATGATAGATCGATTGAAAATATGTGGTTGAAAAATTAGAAAAAATTTTAAATTTATGTGTAATATTATTTTATTAAAAAATGTGATTTAAAAAAAAAAAAAAAAAAAATATCAATATAAACGGGTCACATGTTTTGTAGAGTTATGGTTCGAAGCAGTCGCCGGAGTTGGAATAATTGTCGGAATCGGAGCAGTCGCCGGAATACTAACGGAACGGTCGCCAGACGGTCATCGGAGCGGCAGAGGTGGTGGAGGTGGGTGAGTTAATTTTTTTTATATATATATATATATATATATATATATATATATATATGTATATGTGAAATAAAGAGATCAAAGAAGGGCTAGGATATCACAAGTTCACGACCAAGCAATCTGCGAAAACACTAGATTCAGGAGTACAAATCAAAGTGAAGAGAAAAAAATTGACCTGATTTGAAAGAGAAGAATAAACCTTGTACCAAAAATTGTCTGGCAATAATGTGAATAATAACAAGAACCAATGATGAAGGCGCACTTTCTCTTGCAGGCATGTTTGTTTGCTGTTGGTCTGAGGTTGCCGCAAACCTCGCTGTCCCTTCCCTTTAACACCCGTCTCCACTTTTAAAACCCTTTCTCAATCCCCATCCTTATCAATCCGAATTTTAAGCCTTAAATTTCATTTCAAGAAACATTTTATAAGGAAAAGTAGAGAGAGATTTGTGGGATCGTTCTGTCCTTAAATATTATCAACCTTGTTTGTTTAAAAATAAAAAATAAAAAATAAAAAAAGAGTCTTTTGGGTATTGGAGCCTGGTTTTTGAGAGGTTAGTTGAAATTTGGGCTTCGTAGGTTGTCATTATCGTTCTGAAAGTTTCCCGAAAAATTTGGAATCTGGATATTTTTTATATTCAGGCAAAGTTTCAGGTGGGATTTGAAAACTATCTAGAGTTTCCGGGAAATTTTTGACATGGGAACTGCACAATCTTGATTTTAAGGGAATTAGGTTCCAAAGTTTTGGTTAAACATTGTATTTTCTTTTTAATTTCCAGCTCTGTTTTTTGTTGGTCTTTCGGGGTTAACAAGGTCAAATTAATCTGTATAGGAATTTAGAAAGCTGTCATTATCAATCAAGATTGAATAATTTACTCTTGAAATATCAAATTGGGATTGCAAATAGGATTATGGTATTGAAATTATCCTCCTCTTGTCCTTTCGAGAGTTTTAAAGATCGGAGTTTCAATCAGAGTTCAGTGAGATTCCGACAGTTACACCAAATCTTTTTTGGATGTATTCACAGGTAAAGATTGGTTCCGAGGTGGTTACGGATTTGGTAAGAAACAAGGAAATTGTGTGCACAGAGAAGCTGATAAATTGGCGAGATTCCTTAGATTGTAATAGGATCAAGGAACCAAAAGCATAACAGATGCATAAAGGCGACTTTGTAGGATTCTTTTAGTTTTTGTTACAGAAAAGGTCCTCATCTTCAATTTCGTATTTGAGGAATGGTAAATAGTAAATATATGGTGAGCATGAGATTGTTAAGTCTTGTGGGTAATTCTTTTGGATGTTCTGCATCTGGGGAGCGTCTGGTTTCTGCAGCAAGAGATGGAGATCTTCAAGAAGCGAAGGCTTTATTGGAGTATAATCCTCGCCTAGTGAGGTATTCGACCTTTGGCGTTCGCAATTCTCCCCTGCATTACTCAGCTGCGCAAGGTCACCACGAGGTATATTGTTATTTAGTGCTAGGTTTTTTGTATCTATTTAGTATCTATCAAAAGTGTTGGAATTCTAGGTGCCAATGGTGATTAAATTATTTGTTCCTTGTATTCAGATCGTTTCCCTCTTAGTTGAATCAGGAGTTGATATTAACCTCAGGAACTATCGCGGGCAGGTAAAATTTTGTCTCTTTTCACTTCTTATGTGGATGATTCTTTACAAATGTCATTTCTTTGTGGATTTGATTTCTTTAATTTGACATAACTAAGTGATGATTAATTGCCCGAACAGACTGCTCTGATGCAAGCTTGTCAATACGGTCACTGGGAGGTTGTTCAAACTCTGGTTCTTTTCAAAGCCAATGTATGACAGTTCGTTCGGTGGTATATTTTGCTATATTTCATACAGGAACTAACTGAATGATTTTTCTGGGGAAAAGTCCAACTTATTATTGTGTTTTATTATAGATCCACAGAGCTGATTATCTTAATGGCGGAACTGCACTTCACTTAGCTGCTCTAAATGGCCATTCCCGATGTATCCGGCTTCTTCTTTCTGATTACATTCCTAGCATTCCTAATTTTTGCAGCATCTTAAGGAAAAGATCGAAAAATGATGAATCCATTTCGGAAATTGATTATAGGTACTGAATATTAAAATTTTCTTTTGAACTATGTGGCTTTTTTGTTTGCAGTAAGCTTAGTAGCTTTAATTTTCCTTTTGCCATTTTCAGTGCACTCTATGAGGTCATCAACAGACCTGCTGATGGTGGCGTCACTGCCCTTCATATGGCTGCCCTTAATGGGCATGATGAAACTGTTCAACTCCTCCTGGATTTAGGGGCTTCCATATCTGAGGTCACGATGGAAGATGGAACTACAATTGATTTAATTGGCAAGTTAAACTTTTTATTCTTTTTGAATCCACATATAGTTGATGGATTTTGGTTTTAGCATGCACAATTACGTGTTTAAATATGATATAGCACATGTAAAGTGATAGTTTACCGTCTCCATGTAGATTAGTAATGTTCCTTTTTTGCACAATGAAGTTTCTGGATGTACATCACTTTATCAAGTCATTTGACATATTCATTGTATGGTTTTGCTTCTTTGGAAGTGCATGCTCGTGGATGTGGGAATAAACTGACAACCAATTTCAGCAATAGAATGTTTTGTTGATTAATGCTCTTAACAAATAAGTCTTCAATTATAAAGATTTTAGAATTAAGAAGTAAGATGCTGGTATTAAAAGGAGAATCTTTCGACTGTGTTTCGTCAGTATCAGATTTGCCAGAATTTTGATATCAAACAAATTGTGAAATTGTAGCCTGTAGTCAATTGTCTGATATTTACATGATTTCTTTGTCTCACACAAATGAGACTTTCTTATTTATAGATTTCAATCCAATTTTTTGTGGATTACTTATATGAATTGTGTTTGTGTTTGCAGTGGATTGCACACCTTCAGATTAACTAAAAAGGGACATGGGAAATAGTAAATTCTTGACACTATAATCAAGTAGTAAATATTCATTTCCGTTTTCACAAAAGTGTTGAAGCAAGAGGCAGTATGAATTCTTGGAAGAGCATTCAGTTCCGATTCCCTTTCTTGGTTCTCAAAATAAATATCAAAAAGAACTTTATTATCTAAGTTTACAGGATTTTATTCCCACATTCTGGGTTTTAGACATGTATTTATATGAGATCTGCCAGATCAATAGTGGTTTTCTTATATTTAATTTCCTCGTATCATCTCATGATGACTATACAATTCAATTGTTCATCTACACCTTTTGAATTTATCGTTTCCTTATCAATGTAGATGCAACTCTTTAAACTTGTCTTGTTAATTCACTAAATATTCTTATATAATAACGGTTTGAATTGAAAAGTCTAGCTATCCTTTTATTTTTCCCTTTTTGGCATGAGTGGTGCCTGCATTATGGGGGTAAAGGTTGGAATTGAAAATTTTCCTAGATGTTTGGCATAAAATGCTTATATAATAGATTTAGCAACCAATATGAAACAGGAAGTAGAGCAATGAAATCCTACTTTCATAAACCTCCAAGTGTTTCTTATAATAGTTTTCTAAATAATCACATCGTATTTTATGTGGAACCTTACAATTCTTGCTGTTCCAAACAACAAGAAACAAGATCAGATCCCATTTTTCTTTTTTGCATGATTGGGTATTCTGGAACACGTGTGTGTCTGTAGGTGTGTGCACACTTGTGTGAGGGGGAGGAAGAGAGGGCTAAATATTACGTAAGCATGCAGGAATTAAGGATTCTAAGTTGGAAACTCTGTTGCTGTGTCTGTGAGCAAAGATTTCACGTTTAAAAGAAACTTCGATCCTATAGTAGATGATCAACCTGCAAAGCGTATAGTGTGAGTTTGATTTTATAGAAGGCTTGATTGAGCACTAGTTTAATGTCCATATGGCTCTACTTAGCCTCTCTTAAGCATAAGATATGTCGAGAGAAAAGATGCAGGGCATTTAATTTCTTGAATGTATACTTTCTTTAGCAAGGGAAGCTCGAAAACAGATACATTTTCTCATTTCACTCATCACTGATTATAAAAGCATTTAATTATGCAGGTCCTGGAAGCACGCCCCTCCATTACGCTGCTTGTGGCGGTAGTTCACAGTGTTGTCAGGTCTGTATATTTCAGGTCAAATGAAAATTTCAATGTGGGTCGATGTGATCTAAACATATGATTGTTTTCGCTATTTTCAGCTTTTGATAGCAAGGGGTGCCATTCTGACTGCAGAAAATGCTTATGGGTATGCAAGTGACTTATTTTCATGTTTCAATGGCCACCTACATATTTCTTCATGCGGTCTTGCATAAAGCATGTTTGTCTAAGCTTAAAAATAAGTAAAAGTTACCTGTAAGTAGGTTCTTATTTCCATGTTTTGGATAATGGCGCTTTCTTTTAAGAAAATAGTTACTTATTTTGAGAGTAACTTTTACCTTACTACCAAGTAACTAATGTCAATTTGGATCAATCAAAAATTATTTTAGAACTTATATATTTTTGTATGTTTAAGCTTTCCGACATTTTATATATCATTCCAGGGGTTATCTGTGGCCGTTTTCAGCCATTTAGTCAGCCCCTATGATGATTGGTTTTAGTATTTTGAAGTTCTATTATTTTGTTACTCTTTATTAACCAATGGCCTGTTCTCCTAAATATTTGTTTCTATATGTTCAAAGTTGGACTCCCTTGATGGTTGCTCGTTCACAGCGTAGAGATTCACTCGAGGAAATTCTCAGCAGGCGTCCAGAAAGTCAACCACAGCTTAGTCTTTCACCATATTTATGTCTTCCTCTTAAGAGCATTGTTAATATCTCTAGGTGAGCCAAAATTACACACTGCTCTAGTAATTTTTTAAAAATAATAAACTCTCTCAATGGGAGTAAAACATTAGAATGATGATATAGCGTAAATGACCTTTGCCCTCAATTTTTGTTTCTAAAATAGATCTTAAACAATAATGAAGACGAGTTTTAAATCAATACACGTAGCTCGTCTATAACAAAGTTTTTAGATGAGATGATTCAAGATAGTGTAAGAGTAGATAGAAGACCTAAGTTCAAGTCTCGACAGCACCTAATTATGAAAATTGTGCACGTCACACCTTTGGTAAAATGAATCCGCTCTGTACATGAGAAGGAGTGTTAAATACAAAATTTAAATGAATACATGTAGCCATTTCCAATTGCTTAAAGTTTTATGATGGTTGATCGTACAATGACACAGATTTTAACTATTATTCTCTTTTGTTGCATTTGCAGAGAATGTGGATGGAGAGGCAACGATGCGCTATCCACATGCATAGATCCTTGTGTTGTTTGCTTGGAAAGGAAATGCACAGTTGCTGCAGAAGGTAAATTACCTCAAACTTGCAGATGGATCTCATTCTCTGTTTTCCTTTCTAGTCATGTCGTGGAAATTTTGTTAAAACGTGTACTTAAGCACAAAGTAGGTGATAAGGATATCACTACTACTATATAGAATATGAACGGGCAGCATTTAATTTCCTTTAATAGTCTGCTTGGGATCTCTCGACGCGCGGCGATGGGTTGTTAATTTAGTTAGTTGTTGTCAAAATGCCAATTTCTATTCAGTGCTGATATTATATAAATTTCATACTATTCTGGCAGTTATCCTTTATTTCTTTTCATATTACCTTAAATTTTTCTCTCTGAAATATCCTCCTTTTTTCATTCTTCCTAGTAAGTTCTTGCTAGCACGGGATTTTGAGCCATAGCAAAAATGCTGAATTTATAACTATGATACAGAAAATTTGCTACATAAGCATTTACTCCAATGCAATGACATCATGCACAAATGAACCATTATCTGTGTCTAGCAACGTAAGATGCTCGTTTTTTTTCAGGTTGTCTTCATGAGTTCTGCACACATTGTGCTCTGTATCTATGTTCCATAAATAGCATCTCTACTGTATCTCACGGTCCCCCGGGCTCAATTGCCTGCCCACTCTGCCGGCATGGCATAATTTCTTTCGTTAAGCTTCCAGGCACGAGGTCAATATGCAAGGATATTTCAAGAACAAGTTTGTCCTTGAATTTTTGCACTTGCTCGGCCGAGGTTCCTGAACCCACCTTACTGGAAACCCCATTATGCAAGCCGGAATTCTCGTGTGCTCGGATCTCCCCGCTCGGTTCCTCATTCCGCTCACTTAGCTGCCAAAGTTTTCCTTCTGTGAAACTCCGCCCTAGCCTTTGCATGGGAGCTTCAGACACTACTCCTTCTTTGATTCCAAGATCGATCAACCGTAACTTGAGGAATCAACTGGTTAGATGTTCAAGATCCAGCTTTAGGCGTTCAACTTCTCAGAATGAAGGCAGAAGGTGGTTATGCTCTTTTAGCCAATCTATGGAAACTGGAAGCACCTGTTGAAGATTAATGTGATTCAGGCGTACATATAATCTACTTCTGCATTGTAACTTTTTTAATTTAATTTTTGAGAAAATGATATATTTATATTACTGCCGTTATCTTTGTTAAGAAGATGTTAATGGCATCTTTGGTGAAAATTTGTGTGTAAATATGTGGAATGTGATATGATTTCTCTAAATTCTCACAAGTTTGTGGACGCTTGACTTCTCTCTTTAGATCACTTTCTCTACATGTAGAAAATTGCACGAGGGAAAATGAAAGAAGAGATCGATTGATATGAAAATCCAACAAAAACGAAGAAAGTTGATGAGAAGAAATACCATTAGATGTTAAACTTTCAACGCCTCTAGGATAATTTGGTGGGCAGAATTGGGCAATACAACAGTCAAGATTTTAACTTTTTATTGTTTCTCAATATTCTCGTATGGTCCGATAAAGTAGCCCCTTACTTTATATCGAGTCATTCTTGTAGTGAATATAATTGTCTAATGTCGCGTGAGTAAGTATGTTGACTAAGATTATCTCTGGAAAACAAAAATGACACATTTTAGTATATTTATAAATAAATAATCTACTTGAAAATAAATTGGATTTATTTTAAGTTAATAAATTATCCATCCAATGTGAATGTGTACTCTATTGACTACAAGAAATCCACTCGAGTGGTCATAACGATATTAATCTCCTTCAATCATGATAGGTGTTTGGTATTCTATCAATGTAGCTATAAAACCTCAACAAATCACTCTTTTGGTAGTTGAAGCATCACATTCTGTCAAGACAATTTAAAATTACGTGTGTCAAAATATGTTGGGTCGTCTATTTACAATTCCTTCGACCTGAATGGACGGCCATGTTTGCTTGAATATGGAAAAAGGGCGGTTGATCCTGATTGTTTAAGTGTGAAATTTCTCATCATTTAAATATGAAAATGATGATCAACATATAAGAATTTATGCTATTACTCTTAATAATGTTGACTTATTGTAAGACTTGGCGTGCTATAAATCATAAAAATTAAATTTTGAGATTGGTGTTCTTTAATAAGCTACCATTAATTTTGATTATAGACTTGAAGTATCTTTTAAATACAAAAACGATAATCAATGCGTAGACGTAAGTGCTACTTAACATAATAAGTTTAACCTTTTACGGGGTAGCTCCAAGACTTAGGACTTTGTTTGGTAAGATTTTTAAAAAGTTAAAAGTTACTTATAAGATTAAAAAATCACTTTTGAACCTGTTTGAATAATTTTTAAAAAGGTATTTTGTTTGGCTAAAAGAGTTTTTAGACAAAGTTGGTTTAAGATAAATTTTTCAATAAGTTCTTTTAAAAAAGGCAAAAACAAAAATAAAAATCTTGTCAAACAGACCCTTAATGCTAACGTTTATGTCTACCTCAACACCAAGCAAAAATCTCTCCATCTCTAGCCCCCCGGGGCATATCCGAGTTGATGGAACAATTGCATTTGTGGGCTTGCAACCCCAGCGTGGAGAGTTCAATTCCTGGAAGGCACAATTCTTGGAAGAGAGATTTATCTCAAAGGTAAGACATTATGGAAGGCAGTGAGGAGAGCTCTCTTGGGACCAGGAGTATAAGTAATGCAGGAATCTGGAAGCCAACAAGGGCATAACCCGCGATTAACCTCCTCGAGTCGCTGAGGGGTCGGTGGCTAGGGGTCCAGGATTTCGTCTGACAAAACTGGGATACCTGCATATCAAAAAAAAAAAAATAAAAAATCTCTCCATCTCTAAAACTAACTGTTAAGATCGGAACACGTGACAATAGTCAAAACCTGAAAACGCCAAACCCTTAGTGTAATCTTTGTAATGAAGTAGTTGAGATTAAGTTTGACAGATTTTCAGTTTCCAATTCAAAGGTGTTAGTTTGCAAAGGTGGGGACACTTAAATTTCGCTTGCATTCACATGTACGTTTATGGAATCTTGGGTCCTATAATTTAATATTTGGCTTTTAATATCAATATTAACATTGATATTGCTGAATTGCCACCATTATTTTCAGAATTTTTTTTTTTGACAATGCAAGCAGTTCAGCACAAGGGTCAAGGAGTGGTTAAATGGCAGGTTGGTTAGATGATTAATAAGGGATAATTTGGCGCGCACGCCTCTCATGATAGAAAGATTAGCGGTGTCAAACGGATCGATCCAAATTCTTTTTAATTTTTCATAAAAAAATTAATACTGTTTGAAACATACGACATACTAGTTAGAAGTACAAACAATCCTTGGTCTAAATGCATTTAGTTTGAGCTTAGTCATTCCGTTTTGAGTTTGATTGATTGTTCGGGTCTTGTCGTTTTATTAAGTTTAAATGTAGATGTCCCCTTTCAATCATTTTGACGCCTCTGTATAGCTACTGTGGATGGGGGTGGGGCGACGGGGTTGGAATAAAATACAAAAACTCAATGTGAAGAGAGAATTTATTCAAAATTGCGAAATGCAATATTTACTCATTAATTAAATACGACCAAACATATATTGCATTGCTATATGTAGAACAGATAAGTTGGCACATGTCCATGAACAAGTGATTTTATTGATTGTTACCTAAGTACTTTTATTTACTAAAAAGTCAATGAATGTGAACAAATTTAATTTCACATCTGTCATAGTAGAAGTAGAAGTCACATGGGACTAAATGGACCTATGTTTGATGAACAAATGTATATCATGTCAAATTTGTTATCCTTAAATTTGTCTGCAAATACCTTTTTTTTTTTTAGGATTCGGGTGGGATGTATATGTATCTCCGGTTTTATTTATAGCACGTTTCATTATACTTGACGTAGTTTTTTTTTTAATTACTTTTCTCAACATGACTTTATATGTGGTCGAGAAAATAGTTAAAAATGACTTGTAAACGTAACGAAAATTTTTGATGAAAAAATTGTTTGCAGATTGAATAAAAAAATGTGTCGCATCAATAAAATATTAGTTTTCTACAAATTTTGTATGTAACGACATATACCCGACACTACATTGACAAAATAATTTTTTTGTAACTAGTAACACTATTAAAATTCTTTACATGATTATTTTGTTCATGACAATAAACTTAAATAAATTAAGAAAATAATAAATATATTTATATTGGAATTATAGAACCCTTGAATTATTCCAATGAAAGATTTTCTAGTAATGCATGTACATGTATTGGGATTGCATCATTTATAGGGTTCATAGACTTAAAAATCAGGCATAGAGACTTCTATTCACTTTGAGCAGTGTGCCCTAAACAGTATGGCTTTCAAAATAAAAACAATTAAAGTAAAGACAAAAGGAAAGTCCCAAGTTGATTTTATTTGTTTGTTCTTGAGGCTCGATAAAGACAAAAATATGTTTTGAGTTTTGCAAAATGGAATTTTTTTATTGTAAATTTTTTTATTTTTGATTAATTTATTGAGAATTGCATAATTCCATTTGTTTGCTAATTACTAATTTAGGGGTATTTGTTAGACTTTATACATTTTGCATGTGTCACTCTCCTAAGAAGTATATGTGATAAGGTGAGTGGTACCACTTTGATTATGACCAATCTTCCTAGTCATGTGGGGGCATGGTTTCAGTGTGTGAAAAACTTGTGACAACTTCTTGAGACTATAACGTGTTATGCAAAAGTATATTTTCATTAGTCTTGTTAAGCAATTACAGTTGTCCATCTAGATGAGTTGCTCATTTTGTAGTGTTATCACACGATAAGCATATTGCCGTCCGTTGGCCTAGTGAAATGAATTGACGAAAGAGAATGGTGTATGGCACCTTTAGCTTAGGGCACAACGTTGGACGAATGGTCAAATTCTCTACCAATGCTCGATTCAATTGTTTCCAAGAATTTGTACTAAATTAATATTTTAGATATCTCAATGGAGCTAACTTCTTGTGCAACTACTTGTTTTGCCATCCCTATTCAACAAATTAGATGCATAAACATTTTATTTGTTGGAGTTCAACAAATCAGCAAAGCGCTCTCAAAGATAATCATCGTCTCTAATTCACACATTTTAATTTTAATATCGACCTAATTTTCATTCCACAAAATATACGTTGGTATGAAATTTCCACACGTAATTCAATTTTCGTTCCACAAAATATACGTTGGTATGACATTTTCACACTATAGAGACTTGGATACAAGGCATGCATCAATTATATTTAATATTTATGACAAAAGTCAACTATACTTTGACTTTTAGGTTCAAATTTTTGCGTATTGATATAATTGAAAAAGGTTATAATTGCAAGGAAGGAGACATAAAGTGGGAGATCCTTCTTCTATGTGGGTTTTTGGTTCCATTAGACTGTTCTTTAGGGGGCACAAAAAGTAGAGCACAAAGTCACACCCATGAATATATGCATGAGAAAGTGCAAAATTTTTCACTTCCAAGACAATGGGGTCCACTCAAGTAACACTCACATTGACCTAATTTTGTTGTTCATTGTTCAATTTTGAACTTAGCCTATGTTTGACAAGGATTAAAAATCAGATTTTTAATAAATTTTGATTAAAATTGATGAAATGCGTGTTTCAAAAGTTGTGAATATTATGAAATATGTGATTAAACTTAATTATTGATTTAAATTGAAATTAAAATTAAAATTTTACCAAATAAGGACTTAATTAAAAATAACTTTTTAAAAAGTACGTAAAAGTAAGTTACTTTTAAACTCAAAAAAACATACTTTTGACTAAGCTTGAAAGTTGCTATTAACTCTCACCTTCTTCTTTTAATTTATAGCATATTTAATTGTGTTTGAAAGCGTTTGTTCTAACTTTTAGTTACTTTTTCTATGGCCTGCCATGATGTCGAGAAAAATAGCCCGAAAAACTATTTTTAAACACATCCAAATATCTTCTAGCTAAGCATTTTATGAATCTTCAATTTATGTGATGCAAAAAACATATTCAAAATCAACTTTTAACTTTTAATTGTTGTCCAACATTCGCTAACCTAACACGTCTTGTTTTCAATATTACGTGAATCTTTTTTATCACGCTGATTAATATGGCTTTCAAGCATTCTCCGATATCCACTAACCTAACACGTTGAGTGCACATTTAATGCATCGTTGCAGATGATTAAATTAAAATTCAAGTGATTATAAGTTGTAGGTTCTTGAAAATTATAAATAAAAAGTTGATGACAATCGCACATCTTACAAAATATACGAATAAAATATTATATTTGACGAGAAGTGTCGCTTGCCAATAATTTACTTTTTTCAAGAATCCCTTTTTTCTTAATTAGGCTACTTAAATATGCATTTGAGTTGATGACATGGGGTTTTGGAAGTCAAACCAAAAAGAACTAGCATTTGATGAAATCATAAATTGTCACCTTCACTGCATGTAGTAATTATGTATTTAGAAATTGAATGAGTGCCATTTTTTGTGCTAATTAGATCCAATAATAATGCTGACCAGTAAATTTATTGCTGCAAATTCAAAATTTCAACGCTACGGTGCGTCGCATTTACTCCTTTTCTCTCTGTAAATTTGACTTTGCAGGTTTTTTTTAAATGAATGGGATGCCTCCTTAAGTCTTTATCAAATGGCCAGCTTAAATCTCACTGCATTGTTTAGTTTTGCACTCTAATCATTTGATAAATTGATTCAAAGAAAACTTGATGGGGTCTTTCATTTCAGCCAAAATTTTGTATTTTTAATCAAATGAGACACTGTTGCAACAGATGATATATAAGTATTAAGCTTCAGTGGTTGATTTTTCTCAAGATAATATGGATTTGGTTCTTGAAATCAAAGGAAAAGGGTTTCTTTCTCCATCCCAACAGCCTTATTTTCTCATTCAACCACCTACACCTCCTTCTTTCAGTGTTGTTCATACAGGTGGGTTCAATTTGAACAACAAGGTGAGTCCAAGTATATTGCTGATTATTATAATCCTTGCCATTATTTTCTTTATTTCTGGTTTGCTTCACCTTCTTGTTAGATTCCTATTGAGACCTCCTAATAGGGATCCTGATGAGTTAGAAAACGTGACTGTCCTACAAGGCCAGTTGCAGCAACTCTTTCATTTGCATGATTCTGGTGTTGATCAGTCTTTTATTGACACCCTCCCTGTATTCAATTACAAAGCAATTATAGGAGTGAAGGATCCATTTGATTGTGCTGTTTGTTTGTGTGAATTTGAGTCTGAAGATAAGCTTAGGCTTCTACCCAAGTGCAGTCATGCCTTCCACGTGGAGTGTATAGATACTTGGCTGTTATCTCACTCCACTTGCCCTCTTTGTAGAGCAAGTTTGATTCCCGATTTTTCACGAAAAAGCAATTGTTCTCCAATAGTCCTTGTTCTTGAATCTGAAAGTGAAAGTTCAAGAGAGATTGTTTTGGATAGGGAGGGTGGATTAGACACCAGTAATTCAGTTTCAAGAGTGAATTCTCATTTGAGTGTTCATTGTGATGATGAATTTAAACAATGTCATGAAGATCCAGTGCCTAACTCTTGCGAAATTCAGTCAAAGGATGACGGCAATCAGCAAATAGTTGTGGGTTCGGGAGGAAAACTTGTCACTGTAAAGCTTGGGAAGTTCAAGAATGTCGAAGGTCGAGGTGAAGGTAGTAGTGATAGTAGTGCTGATGCAAGAAGGTGCTTCTCCATGGGGTCTTTTGCTTATGTAATGGACGAAAATTTATCGTTGCAAGTTTCCATTAGAACCCCTATGAAGAAACAATCGAGCAAGAAACCTACTTTGCCATTGACACCAGGTCATAGGCTAGCATTGTCTGAATGTGGATGTGATTCAAGAAGAGAATTTGGTGGTTTTGAAGAATTTAGGATTGAAGATGGCAATGATAGTAGTATTACCAGTAGCAATGACAGAAAGGCCATTGGGAAAAGCAAGAGGGAAAGCTTTTCAGTGTCAAAGATTTGGCTAAGGGGAAAAAAGGATAGGCCTAATGCAGCCACAGTTGAGTCATCTAGGCGCGCATTTTCATTCCGGTTTCCTGGGAACCAGAACATGATGGCTGCTGGCGAATTGAAGACCAAAAACGATGTTCATAGTGCTAGGAGGACAATATCTGAACTCGGCACCAGTAGGTGGGAAAACGGAGGAAGTGAATTGGGTTGTGATATTGACCAGAGATATAACAGCTTGGATTCTCAAGAAAATTCTCCATCTTTTGCAAGGAGAACTCTTCTTTGGTTCGTGGGAAGACAAAACAAGGTTGTTAACTCATCTTTTCCATCCAACGTTTAGTTTTTTGTTTTCCATTTTGGTACATTTTATTTTGTAGATTAAAGGAAACAAATACTTCATTAAGAAGAAAATCCAGGTACAAAAACAAATGATTGTTATTTTTGAGAGAATGAGATGAATCATCCTTTTCCGAAATTGTCATGATTCATTCTTTTTTTCCTCGTCTTAGTGTTTCCTTATAGGATTCCGTCGTTTTGAATTTCTTATGTGTCTTGAGTGTCGAAGAAATAATTTAGATAAGTTCATCCTCTTTCTAATTGCTTGAGTTTGTAGATAAGGTGGTTAAACGTACATGATATGCAGAGACAAAAGATCTTAGTTCAAATTTCGATATCACATCTTTATAATGATACACGTAAGAGAGCGTGCTTAAGTATATGATAACGTAATTAATCACTATACCACCAACAAACTAAATATTTCATTACTTTGTTCTATCATCGGTAGATATATTGATTACTTCCATTAAAAAAAAAAAAAAACATATATATAGACACACACATGTTTGAGTTGTTGGAATATAATAAAGACAATGAACTTCAATTTCCCCTTATTACGTGCCATGTGAGCACTTTAATTTGTTTAGTAACAGCTATTATAAATACATTTTTTGACATTTGTTTGTGACTTATTGTCAGCACGACTGGCATTGTCTAGCATGTTCAAAGCATTAAAACTCTCATTATACTTTGCATTATTTTCCCCCTTCAATGTAACTTACATATGGTGTTTTATAAAATTGGTCTAAACAAATGCTAAGTCAATCTTCCATGTTTAAACGAGTAAAGTTATTCAGCCCATCAGTACTTAGCACGTGTCTAATTATCAATTAATTGATTGCACGTAGAGGTGTCAAACGAGCCGAGCGGCTCGTCAAAACACGGCTCGTGAGCGCTCGGCTCGTTAAACACGGCTCGTGAGCCGCTCGGGCTCGTCAAAAGACGAGCTCGAGCCCGCTCGGCTCATCAAAAAACGAGCGGCTCGAGCTAGTGGGCTCAAGGGTAAAAAAATTTTACTTTTTTAAAAATAGTTTATCTTTAAAATAAAATAAAATAATAAAAAAACAGAGCCGCGAGCTAAAGCTTGGCTCGGCCCATGAGCCACGACCTCGTGGGCCGAGCCGAGCTTGGGTATTTGTAACGAGCTCGGCTTGTGACGAGCACGAGTCGAGCTCGTGGGTGTATGGGCCGAGCCGACTCGACTCTGCCCATTGTCATCACTAATTGCACGACTTAAAGATAACTTGTATATCTTCATTTAAAATATCCAATTATTTAAGAATACTAAATAAATAGCGAGACTATTGCTAAACACAAGTGAAGCTGAATAATATTAGTTTAGGACCTCCAATACATATTTCGAAGCAATTGTACGAAAAGGACGAGATTCAAATTCAAAACCCCTTTTCTTGAAGTAAAACTGTAACAAGGGATTCGTTTAAAATTTCTTAAATTTTTCAAAAAAAATTGCTGAAAATTGTCATACATTTGCATTCAATTGAGGGTGTCTGTATGTATGTGGATATGAGTCAGTAGTATTGGCTGGACATAGAGAGACATTAATGGCTAATGTTATTACAATCACGGGTGGCGGTTGAGGGCCGCTGTCTGCTGTTACATATATGACCTAACCCTACATCATATACTTGTCCACATTTAAGATCTGGATAAGTGCTAGTTCAATCTTAAAACATATAATTTTTTTGGCCCGACGGTTTCTAAATTTGAATAGAAGTGTTAAACCGAGTTGCATACTTTTACAGTCAAGCTCGACCAATGAGGCTGGTTGTGTAGGGAGCCGTGTTCTCACGTGCGAAGTCATCTAGAGTTCGACACCTCTAAATTTGAATCACTTGTAGTATGAACCAAAAAAATCTGAATATTGGTAATATTTGTAGAAGTACCACAAATGACACTAGCAAGGTAAACATATACCATATCTTGATTTTTGATGCCCTATTTTATAGGTTGGACCAACCATAAATACAACAGCTATAGATACACAAATAGATACCAAGTACTTGTAATAAAGTTTTTCAAATTTAACAGCTAGACCATGATGTAATGAGCATTATTAGGTCCTCCAACTTAACTGCCCACCTCTTGCAACAATTGATAATAGATTCATGTCCCGAATTTAGCCTTGAAAATCCATAAGTTGAATATCAAGTTGCCATTGATCGTCCGTGGTGCTCCCCGAATTGAATCATGATAATCGAAACAAATCTATAGTTAGCTCTCAAAACGGTGATATTCAGTGAAAGAGTTAGATTTTGATAAAGCGTGTGATCCTTCTTGATTTGTGGAAGAAGAATGAATACATTATTGGTTGAGGTGGTCGAGATGATTTGATACTTCATTTTAAGGAAAATTGTTTGGAAAGTGCGAAAAGAAGTTCGAGACCTCCATGTACTTTGAAGTACGGAGACGTGAAATCATAGTAGGCTCAAAGTTCTTGCAATCTTTGAAGATAAAAAGCAAGCATATATAACCAGAAGCCCACTGCCTACAAACCTATCAAGCCTCATCTTTCTATTTAGAAGAATCACAAGAGCCCATAGCAAGCCCATTATCAAAAACCCAATTGTCTCGAAAACCGAATGTTCTGCGTGGATTGTACAAGAACCTGGATATATTGCCCAAGTTGAGAAAGTAAGTGACAAGCCCAAGCCCAAAAGTATGTTGAATATGGGCCCAGCATAGCAACCAGATATGGCTAATTGGGCCCCACGTGGCCCACCATTCTTGGCCAGTGATGCATTGGAAACCAAGTCACCAAGAGAATTTCCCCATGCCAAGACAGTTAACCCCAAAATGGAATGATTGATGCCTAGTATTAGGCCAATTGAAACCAATAGCGAAATCAATTCTTGTGCCAAGATATATGTCCAAATTATGCTCATCAAGAATCCTAATGCAACCCATAAGAACAAACATTTTCTTGGAGGGCTTAGCCTAGCAGTAGTGCAAAATGCAAGAATCCCTAAAGCAATTCCAATTGATGATCCTACAATTACATATATCAGAATTTGTTGTTTTGATGTGTTAAATCCCCAAATGAGGCAACATAGAAGAGGATCTAATGTTATTGAAACAACTGCAAATGGCTTAGACCATTTCTCTTGAGAAACAAGTGGAATTGTTAATCTTCTTGGCAAGTAAAGTGGCAACTCAAGAATGTACAAAAGAGTTTTACCTTTGTAATCAGTTAAAATATGGCTCTCATTAGCCATGAATAGTAATAAAGGCACGTTTGAGTCGGATGATCCATTGGGATTTTCTTTTGGAAAGTTCATGGTTAAAGGTAAAAGTACTGATGAAGATTCATTTGAGATTTCAGCTAGATTTTCCTCCTTAGTACACATGAAAACGACGAACGCGTATATCAAGTACAAAGAAAGGAAAGAAAGAGCACCCCACAGATTGATTTTGCCCAAAATGAGAATCCCTAGTAGACAAGAAAGGCAAAAGAGTAAGAACAAAATATTTGTAATGAAACTAGACCTACTGATTTTTCTACCATGTTTGCTGACAGAAATGCTTATAATTCCAACGACAACACTAGATACGAAGAATGCACCACCTAATATGCTATTTAGGCCAATATCTTTCGTGCTTTCGCTCGAAAAGGAAATTATACTAGCAAGAACATCTGGTGCTCCATTTCCTAGAGAAAGAAGGGTGATTCCAGCCACAGTTGGGGAAAGTTTAAGAATATCGGATAAGCCCTCAAGTGAAGAGCAGAAGTAACTGCTTGCTGTATCACCTAATAAATAGAATAGGATTACAAGCCAAAGGGCAAGTGAAGTGTAGCCCAAAACCGGTCTAAAATTGCAATAGAAGATCTGTAGATAGGGAATGTAACCTCTTGGTTGGCATCCTTTATGGGATTTAACATAGTAACATTTTTCTTGCTTGACATAGTATTCTTGAAGCCTTTTGCAGCCAATATCATCATCCATTGTCTTGTAAACAGAGTGATTCGAACGTCTTAGGTTGTTTGAATTACTAGAATCTGAAGAGGGGAATTGGGATATGAAGCAAAAGAGGAGAAGAAGAAATACTAGGTTTAGAAGGATCCTAAGCCACTTGGTTTCATACATGAACAGGAGTCCTGCCATTTAACAGAAATTTGAAAGGGGGAGAACAAAAGGGATATTGTCTATCGTCCATCCAATATTAAATATATATACATATGTTACAAGAATCTAAAGACACGAAAACATTAAAAGAACTGCAGAATTGATGAGTGCGTGTGGCCGAATCATATTATAAACTTATCCTCTCGACCATTAAAAAAAGATAGTGTATTCTCCTCTATAAGATAACTTGCAACAGCGAGGTATAACTATGTTTGCGCTTAGCTTATTCTCTGATTTCCTATTTCAAGGGCCATATGTGTAGATAATGTGAGTGTGGTGAGACCCCCACTCACATTATGTCAACCTCTATGGATTAACTTATGTACACATAGCGTGGATCCTACCTCACTCACATTATGTCAACCTCTATGGATTAA
>CAIGRN010105922.1:0-31298 GCA_903798345.1 Fraxinus anomala | reverse complement strand
TAATGAAAACAATGATAAAAGGCATCATGCAGGAAAATCAAAATAATTGGCCACAAATCAGACGTCTGCCACTTACTCTAATTACAGAATCCCCCATTAACAGCTCTTCTGCCAATAATTCAAATTCTGACATCGAATAATGTGCTAGTCCAAAGCTCAACACTCCACCATACAAAAGGCTGATTGTTCCTTGAACCTTTATGATGCATCATGAAAGATGGCAAAATTAGATCCTTGGGAAAAATAAAAACAACAGCAGCAACAACAACACTACTTCCAGATAAATGAACAAAATACACACAAATAGCCAAGTTATGGACGGCAAGTTGATGACATGCCCAAAGAGTTCAGAGATTTAGAACACGTACAACAACTACAGACTAGGCCTTATTCTCAATAAATTTTGGGGTTAATTTTGTCAATCCTTTTCTTTCAATCCTTTTGGTGGATCACTACATCTAGTGAAAGATTATTGCATTTGGATCCTTTGCAACCAGCCAACCACAACAGGCAATGTTCATTTTGGTCCACCCCTCCTCTTGAAAACACAAAGCTAACATACATAAAAGAATAAGAGCATAACTGAAGCACTGAACCAGGATATAGTTTAAGATCCGACGAGGGGAAAAGATTTGGTAGTATCCATCACTGAACTATAACAAGGTCAAAACCCATTTTGGGATATGTAACGAGGTTCAGAAGTTGATACGTAAAAAATATAAACCAAAATCTATATGTATTAAAGTCATTCTATTTTTTATTTATTTTACTCCTCTTAGATGCTATAAAACCTCATTATCATTTCTCAGATTTTTGCTTTCTTAGTGCATGATTGGAAAAGATTAAAATTTAATTTAAGCCGGTCAAAATATTTTTTATTCGCACATTTCATAAGACAAACGCTTACTACCCACTTATTAGCCATTTCCATAGGAGCCACAAGTTATAATGACTTAGAAAAATTTAAGCTTTGCTAATCATGCACTTAATTACTCAACTGAATGAACAAGAAAAGCAAGTGAAAACATAAAAATGACTAGTTTAAACTCTCTTCCCCATGCACACCGAAAAAACTTATCCATGTATTTGCATTATTTTATATGTATATAATCTTTGTAAAGGTTATATAATGTCATCTGAAAGCATATTATATGGTATGATTGTTCGAAGTTTTTCAATAGTTAAAAAGACAACAAAATGGTCATTCATTGGAATCGCAAGCGCCCACCTATAAAAGCTAACACGTTGTATGACCTGACATAAGCTCTATGAGGATTTATTTGCCAAAAAATATTTTTGCTATTATTTGTTTCCGCAAGATTTTCCCTTACTGGAAAATACTGTAACTATCTAACGCGGACTTTGAAGGTCTGTCTCCAAGAAGTAAGTAGCCGATGTTTAACATCATTCAACTCAACACTTTTAGCTAACATAATATGTTGGATTCTTTAAGATGTCACAATTTCAGATTACACAATAATTTAATTAACACTTGAATAACATTAGATTAACCGAAACTACGACCATTTGGAAACTTTATACTTTCAAAATAAAAATAATAATAATAATAAAATCAGAAAAGTTGAAAGTTGAAGTTGCTACCATCCACACTCAAACAAAGTGCAGGAGTAATTGCATAGTTTCATGGGTTTCCAATTATCTTTATGTTCTTTGCAATAACAACTTTTTTCTCTCAGTTTTAACTTATGCACTTATTTCCTTCGAATAATCCTTTTTATTCATCTCATTCATTTTGAAACTAAATTAACTGACAGAAAGGATCAAATTATTCTTAATAAATTTTCTACTTGTCTTTTTATGATTAAATGGATAATTCTGGAACCAAATTCTGCAGTTCCATCTTGAAATTGAAGCCCTTCTCAGATATGTTTCATATCATATTCTAGAGATTCTTGACTTTAAAAAACCTTTTTAAAATTTTCAGTGTTCAGATTTCATTTTGTTCAGAAAATCAAATAAGTAATTTATAATATTATAAATCTTAATGAAGTTTTTGATTAGCCAAAGAATCTGGTTATAATCTACAAAATAGGTGTTTATTTTTCTTAACATGGGTTTCTAAAACTGTTTAGGGACAAGCATGATAATAATTGAACTAATAATGAACGACAGTATTGATGACCAACAAATGGGTGATTTGTAGATGCAGAGATTACAAAAATGTCTCAAACGGGAGAATATACACACAAGGTAAAGAATGCAAGAAGAGATGCATGGGAATATATAATTCCAAATAATAAAGCAGCTAGTCAAGGTATGTGGATAACTGAAAAAGAGGCGCACTAGAAAAGAAGAAAGGATTGTCATACTATACCAAAATTTGAAAAAATTAACATATGTCATATGAGCAGACCAGAAGGGAACAATTTTCAGCGTCTGATCTAAAAAAGTGAACTAAAAAAGGATTGAACATCAAACCATAAGGCTAAACGAGTTCCTCATCATGCAAGAAAGTCAAAAGGATACATTTTCGCAATATTCACCAAGATTGTATGAATTTCCAGACATCAGGTAATTAGATAAGATATAATAGCTGTACAGATTTCCAGCTTCCTATAGTGTCTGCAAGAATAAGCATGAACATTACTGACCTGGACACGACTCCACAGCAAGGGAACAGAAGCCTTTGCCTGATTACATATATAGACATTAGTCAAAAATGGTTGAGGAAATTCCATGAGAAGGGTGTCCGTATATGTTGATTTATTGTGATTGTTGACAGCAAGGCTGCGAGTAACAGCATCATAAAATGTACCCGCAGCGCCTGCATTCTCTGGGCAGCCAAGACTACTGCCTCCTGCAAAAGACACGAGTGACGCTTGCATTGGCTCAAAATTTTAGTGACAGAGACCATATGATTTCAAGCATTGCAACTTTAGACAACTAGAGAAAGATAGAACCTGCTATGCATCATTAGAATTAGCATGTACTTAAGATGGAAACACTAATTTTTTGGAGCCAATTTCATATAAAATACAGCAAAAGTTGACCACTATGGCCGTGATGAATAAGCAGGGCATGAAGTGTGGCTCGTGACACACATCTAAACCTCTCAGCTAATTTACTAGAATTTGATCTATCTTGAGTTTAATCCTGTTTTACTCCTTACTTAGCTTCACCTTTCAGCAAAACTAAATAATTTAAACTGAGAAATCAATTCTGTTTCCAGTTTCCCCTCTTCTAACTCTAACTTTTACTTTGAATCACCAAGCAAAATGAGGATCAAACTTTCCCGCGTGTAAATAGAATTTATACAAGACTACTGAATCACACATAGAAGAGATGAATGTTTGAGCTCAAGGAGATTAAAGAATGGTCTACCCTTGAATGGAACAACTGGGTCGTCATCTACCCTCAAATAAGCTAAAGCTGTGTTTCGTAGGAAATACCACATGTAAGAGCAAGAAACATGGCACACATTTGATTTTCAAAAACTGGTCCGCATATTGTTTGCAAACCACCACCCCACACCCAAAACGAGGGGGGAAGAAAAAGGGGAAGGATCAAAATTGCCCATAGAAGAACTATTGACATCATCCACAATAATTTTCCGCATCTCAATGCATGCAGGGAATCTGGATTGGCTAACATATTAATACAGCTAAATCCCTTGAAGGCAGACCTTCCATCTCTTTGCCTTTTCGAAGTTTCTAAGGGGGAAGGGTAGTCCAACTTGTACTTAGCAGAACGGTCAACACTTATTGACAAGGAAATAAGAGTAAAGAAGAAAACTATAACTATAAGACAACATTAGAAGACATGTCAGAGGTCATACCATTTACAGATATCTCAGGTTCATCATGCCTACTAAAAATATCGACTGAAACTCTTCCACCGCCCCCTCCAGCAAAACCGTTACCCCCACAAGCACTTATGCTACCAGTTCCTATCCTGCACTTCAAAAAAATACAAGAGGAATCATAAAACTGATTCAAACTTCATCTACAGCATCTCTCAATAAATCAAAATATCTAAGAACACGACTGATCCTTTTTCATTTTCAACCGACAGTAATAAAGTATACAAGAACAAATGAATATATAAACAGAAAAGAGGAAACAAAAGTATATTACTTTAAGCTAATTAGATAGATGGTGGGTCTAAGGAAGAAATTAATATGAGCTATATTTTCATCCCCTTTCCTTGTCCTTAGAACAGTAGGGTTTGAAGCTGGCAAAGTTAATGAATCCAGCAATGTTGAATAGAGAAGAATGTTCTTATGCTTGCTGGTGTTCAGAAAAAAGTGTCAATGGTCTTTACTTGCAAAATAAGTATACTTCATGTGATAGACCTCAATTTTCCATTGAATTTGGTCTACACAGTAGAAAAGTCAAGTGACATTTTAAGACACTAAAAGTTCAACGCTTAGATAGTCTTGTTGTACTTAAAAACATAGCATGAAGTAAATCAAATCATTACGATTAGGAGAACTTTAGTGAAGAACGTGTATAGTTTAATAAAAGCTTATTGCAAAAATATTATATATTTACACACCTAGTGGTACTGCAGTAATTATCTTGTATCCTTGAAAAAGAGAAATTGAAAGAAGAATGAAAATTCATGGACATCCTCTTAATCAAATGATTAGGAGAAAAAGCGTAGACAGTATTGCAGACATCATATCTTGCGACATTGGAAGATGATTAATCTTCTAGTACAATAATGGGTCCCAAATTTTGTCATCAGCGTTGCGGAGAAACGAGAAAACCCAAAACCCTACAAGCTTGAGTAATAACAATGAAATCGTAGAATCATCAAAATATGTACTTCTACTTGACTAAGACAGAAAGCATCTAATTAATCCCACAACAGGAAGACCCAAGTGAAGGTAGCAGTGTGAATTGCCGATATAATAATCACATTCATACGAGTAATGGTGACATTTTAGTTATACAGTAGCGTCACAAATACCAGATGCAGTCATTTTGAATCAAATCACTTTAGAATTACAAACTTGCACAATGATCCAAGATAGCCCTAAAGTGCCCCAGTAATCATATGTCAACCGTCCAAACTAAAATTAGAATCTACCAGCAATTTTATATGGGCTTTACTGTACTCAAATTTAACAACAAATTCAATAAATATGGCAATAAAAGGTAAGAATGTTTTACATTTTATAAGCCTTAACGTAGATGCTGCCACCAGACCCTCCTCCACCTTTGGTACCTCCATTTCCTCCTTCCGCCAAAACACTCCCATTCACCTCCAAAAGCCTCAAAATCATCAACATTACCCTCCCGCCCCCACCGCCCCCATAATCAATTTCCTGACTCGTGGTCCCACCCTTACTTCCATAACTCCAAGGTTTTAGTAAACTCGACCACGAGTATGCATCCCCGCCCCACACGTCCTCCGGAAGCTTACTTGTGTCTGTCAAACAAGCTGCCCCTCTCCCTCCGTGACCCCCGCCTGCCCCATCAACCCCCTGGGGAGTCCCACTAGTCTGCGGCGGTGGCGACCCAGCTAATCCAGTAGTATTCACAGCTGAATTATTCCCAAAATTAGCATTATCTGCGAACAACTCAATCGTACCACTTGCTATTGTCGAATTCTCGCCCAAAGAAAAGTTCCCAGTAACATTTATGACAATTTCACAGCCAGGAAACGAGGAACAGCTTATGTTAACATTGGGAAGAATTACAAAATTGCCCTTCCCTGCTATGTAGACATTCTTCGAGAGGTTCAAATTAGAAGCTATTTTGCAGGTAGTATCCAAAGAGCCGACGCCGCCAAGATCGTCATTGCAGGAAAGCGTCGGCGGGTGCGGCGGAGGAGGAGGCGGCGCCGGCGGGGTGTAGTCCTGGTGGAACAGCAGTAAACCCGAGTCGATATCCGAGTCAAAATCTGAGTCAAGCGAAGCAGCTGATAAGGGAAACAATAAGATTAATACAATTGGATACAAATTACTGAAACAACGTGAGGAAAAAGCCATTGACTAGTGAGAATAGTCATCACGTCGAACAGTACAGAAGCGATGAAGAAGAAACGGATTTCATTTTTGGAGTACTGAAATTAAACCCTCGAAAATTCACCGGGAAATTTTGAGAGAGGGAGAGATGTAGTATAGGTTGGCTGATAAGAGTATAGAAAGGGAGAGCTTGAGCCTCGTCTCGTCTCGTCTCGTGGGAGAAGGGCGTGGGGGTGGGGTGGGTGGGTTAGGTGAGTGAGGAGGAAGGTGGAAGCACGATTGAGCAGCTACTTTTAACTTCATCTACATTTTTCTCAAAATTCATTTTTTTTTATATTTATTTTTAATCACACATTTCTCAATAAATTTTTTTTTATTTTTTAAATATATATTTTTCATCACATCATATCATAAAATACATTTTCTTCTCAATAATGTGCATCAAACACCCACTTATTTTTTTATGAAAAATTACAAACATGGTACCAAATCTTTCATTTAGCAACAGACTTGATTCAAACATTTCATTTATGTCAACCACGATACCAAACCTTTAAAAGATTCTTATCTGAAATTTAAATAGATAGTTTTCGTTAATTTGATCGGTAGTTGACCAAAAGACATTGGTCTAACCAAATATTGACTAATGTATTTGAGGGTAAATTGGTAAATTTACATTTTTATATAATTTAAAATAATTAAATAGTAAAAAAGATTAAAAAAAACAGACATACCCGTTCAAACCATTTATTTCTTCCTCATCTCAATACAAAATTGCTGCAGCTGTCACCCAAGTCACTGATCGCTACTGCAACCCAGGTCGTCAACCACCATCGCCACCCTAGTCGATCGCCATCATCGTCTCTAATACACCTAATTTAAACAAAGGAAAGAGAAGAAAATAATTCGAGATTCACTTCTTCTTCCTCTCTTTCTACCTCCAAATTCACCACTTTTATTAAACAAATTCAAATCAATTAAGAAGACATGAAAGATTTGTCAGAATATAGCAAAGAGTTCGATTGTCTCCTTCACCAAAACCTCAGCTAAAGCTCTCAGCAACTCCTCGATAACAAATATTTTTCAATTTCAAGTTGTTATATTCGATTTCTGATCTGAAAATCGAAACTATTTTACACGTACATTCATAAAACTATTTTACACATAAGTTCATAATATTTTCTACTCTTAATCATATATTCTTAAAAAAATGAATTTTCATAAACTCCCGTGTAAAAAAATTACATCAAACAAACTCGTAAAATGACATCATGGTATACAAGTTCTTTTTGAATATCTTGTAAAGAATTTAATAATTGTTGTTTAAAAATCCACGTAAAATTTTAACGAAAATTTTCAGTGTTATCAAAAGTGAATGGGTTATATGGAAGTCAAGGATCTTCTTTTTCAAAGAAAAAAGTGACAACGGGCAAAACAAGTTAACACAACAAATCAAGTTTACGAATGAATAATCGAATATATATTGACAAATAAGAAACTTTATTGGTAAAGGTATCGAATGACATAAAAACCCATTTTCATGTCGTTTTACTTATCCGTGGGTAATGATGGATTATTGACAAAATTTTTTAGTTACCAATTCGATTTGATATATTGAGTTTCTGTTTGACACACATTCTTTTAAAATATATTCTTTCAAAACTCATTTGCAATCACACGTTTTTCAATAAAATAATATTTTTCATCACATCAATAATTTTTTCTTAATTTTTAATCATGTATTTCTCATCATATCACTATTTAAAATACATTATTTTCTCAATAATATCAATCAAACACAACATGATTTTTCTTAATTATTGATCTTTTATTTTTTTGTCGTAAATCATTTTATTAGGTTTTTATTAAAAGTTTAGACATCATATATTTACAGAATTTGTGCACATATCAATTTTTTTGGAAAATTATTTTAAAATGATATAATTTTAATTTTAGTAATACATTTTAATAAACCCATTATTATTATTCATTCATTATATCTATTTTTTTTGTAAATTAAATGATTTATAAAGTATTTTCAAAAGAAGGCTAAACTGCGAAGTACAAGCGCTGGCGGCTATATTATTATCCTCAATTAGAGGGAAAGAAAAAAAAAAAACTACTAAAAAAAAAGCACTTTTGTGTATACACTTGTTGTTAGGAAAAATAAATAAATGGAAGGATTTTAACATAGATTTTGAGTGGGTCTCGTTTGTTTATTTTGGAATATCAAGATTGATTTGTGTTCTCCTCTATGAGAACATCATATATTTACTTGTCAAAATTGACGCTGGATGAATGAAAAATTGGAACTCAAAGTGATGCATTGGAGAATGTTTTATGTTGGAGGGAAACTAGTTTAAAGTTATTACACATAGAAAAATAGATAAAGACAATAACAACTTTAAATATGATTACACTTTAGAAGGATGTAATCATATGTAGTATATATGCTCTCTTCACGTGCGCGCGTATGGGGGTGTAAATCACGGATCGAAATAGATTTTGGATACGAGCTGTGTACATGAATGGACCAAAAATTGGCCCCTTAAGAATATCCACATATTGTCTTTATTTTATTATTTTTCCAAATAAAAAACCTTCCAAATCCTTTTAACTAGTTTATTTCATAACTCCTAGCCTATTAATACTCCATTACAATTTATTTATTTATTCATCTTCCTTTCTTCCAGAAGTGAAAAAATTTCTCTTCTCTGCCTAAATTTTTTAATCTCCAGCCTGCGTACATAATTTTCACTCATGGTCAAGGTCTTGGTGGTGATAGTGTTTAAATGCTAAGTCAGTTCGTCAAAATAACATCTGCAGTGTTCAAACCCTACTTATTTTCAGTTGTATCTTGAAAAACAGCTGCTCGAACTTAAGCCTGTTTGGTGTAGCTAAAAAGTGGATTAAAATTGAAAATATAGTCGTTATTGGGTCTCACTCGTCTAATAAAAGTCAACAATAACGACTAATTTTTCAATTTAAATTTCTACCGAACACACCATAAACCTCAAACATTTACAGTGAAGGGGCATAAATTTGTTTTAAGAAAACTGCGATCACACAGTTCTTGGTTTGAAAGTTCATTCGCTCTTTTATTATTTTCTGCAATTTTAAATTATTTGTTCTGTATTTTTTAATGTAATTAATAATATTATTTAATCTGTAATATGTTGTTTAACACTTGTCTAGTTGGTGAAGCCGGACAAAAAAGTGAAAGGGGCATAAATATTTAATTACATTCAATATTTCTCATTTTAAAATTTATATTCTTTTTTGGGTGGATGCCAGCTTTGGAACTTTGTTTTTCTTATAAATATGACTAAACACTCCACCTAAAAGTTTACAGCAAAAATAATTTGTGTGAACGAAGTGTATTTTTTTTACTTTTTCTTTTGAGTTTCACCATTTCCTTTTTAAATGAGACTCAAATTCAAGTCATAATTTAAATTATTTATAAATAACTCTATAATAAGAATAACGTCAAATGTACACTTCAAGTTTGACATTAGTTTTTACACTTCATTGTTTAAAAAAGTTATTGATGAAAAATTGTGTATTTTTTAAAACTATCCAATATGACGTCGTCACGTGACTTGATATAAAACCAACCAATGCAATTGAGAAATCCCATAATAAATAATTTTAAGTAGAATTTTTCTAGCCGTGAATCCACATTGGGGGTTGGTGCAATCTTCAACTACGACTCGCAAGTTACAACAAATGAGCTTAAAAGGGACATGAAAGGTACTTGTTTATCATAACATCAGACATTGACACAGGTACATAGGAAAACATCATTGCACATAAACTTTTGAGGTTTAAAAGAAATTAGCAAGTGACCTATCAAAATAGACGTGTAAATAGAGAAGAGTAGGGTAGTCGTAGTAACTATAGTGTCAAATAAGTAATCATATTTCAATTTTGTTCAGCCGAATAACTATATTTTAATTTGATTTTAGTTGGATAACTCCGTTCAATTCCATCACCTCACCAATAAAAATTGATGAATCGATAATCAACAGATGAAGTTCATCATTTATTTCACTGAGCCCCTGCTTAACACACATTCTTTTAAAATACATTATTTTAAAACTCACTTTTAACCACACATTTTTCAATAAAATAATATTTTTCATTACATCAATAATTTTTCCTTACTTTTTAACCATATATTTTCTATCATATCACTATTTAAAATACATTCTTTCCTCAATAATATCCATCAAAATACACCCTGAATGTGTATATATTTCACGTTAGCGACTAAAGATTAAGTGTGATGACAATAATTTATTAATTGTCGTATCGTTGATTTTTGTTAATTGAAATGAAATAAANATAATTTTTCCTTACTTTTTAACCATATATTTTCTATCATATCACTATTTAAAATACATTCTTTCCTCAATAATATCCATCAAAATACACCCTGAATGTGTATATATTTCACGTTAGCGACTAAAGATTAAGTGTGATGACAATAATTTATTAATTGTCGTATCGTTGATTTTTGTTAATTGAAATGAAATAAAAGTGTATTTACTTGACTGAAATCAAATAAAATAATACCTACCTTATTAAATTCATATTAAAATATACAATTACGAGTAGAGAATACCCTTATTTTCTTCTATAATTGGTTCAATAATGTTTAACTTAAATAATTACCGACACTATTTTCTGTTGACAATAATATTTTGCAGAATAAATAAGCAAGGATTTTCATTTATTTAAAAGTGAAAAAAAATCGTATCCTATCTGTGAACGTTAACTAGCTAACTAAAGTGATTGTAGATAAATATTCCAAGTCAAACGTGGGAGGCCACATAGCAAAAAATCTACTAGTTTGCTGGTGAAACTATAGCCAAAGAAATTGTTGTGACTTGTTTGTTAAATGAAAAATGTATAGTATTGGACAATATGAGTCATTAAGAGAAAAATTAATTAATTTTTGTTTATTGTATTTAATAATATTCAATGTTAACATCAAATATCCACTAATATTTATAAACATAAAGTCGAAGTTTGCGTAAATTTTAAGTGCCACATAAAGTGAAATCAATAAGATATACTCTCTCCATCTCATAAAAACATGTTTGATTTTCTTTTCCATCCGTCTCAAATTATAAGTCAATTTCCTTATTGAAAAAATATGGATATTTTTTAATTTTCTAATATGCCATTATTTAATATATCTTGTTATTAACAAATATAAACTAATCATATTTAAACTACTCGAGCAAACATCGGAAGCTTGGAAAATTATGCGAATGCGAGCAATTCTCCAAGAAGTTCACGATGTCCATATCCAGAAAAGGGCCCTCGAGAAATAGTTGATGCCTTGATGGAGTTAGAAAATATTTTGGGTTGCTTAGGTTGTATCGGACAATCCCGTAGATTTTATGAAAAAGCCTTCTGTTGGTATTGTTATTTTATTTTATTTTTTTGTCTATTTCTAATTTTTGCAGCATACATGTATGCTATTTTTTTTTCGATTGCAGGGAGCTTTGCTTCATTTCTGTATCAGTTCAGTAAAAAAGAAACCCGACGAAATTATATCCCCCATTTGACTCCCATTAAAATTATAATTCAGTTTTCTCTCTTCTTATTAACCATATATTGTACAATAAAATAATATTACACATAATCAAAATATATCTTTTTCTCTTTTAACCACATATTTTTTAAAAACACGCTATTCCAATCATTACAGTTTCAAATAATGGGGGTCAAACGGAGGCTATATTTTGAAGTATATTGTTGTATTCCAAATTGTAACAGAAATCTTTCTGTAAATTTGAAATTTCCTCTTATGACTTTTCCATACGGTGTTTACTTCTCTCTCTTTGTTTTAATTTTTGATTGACTGTTATATCTTTATGAAACATTATTTATTTTATACAAATGTGTGGGGGAATTTTATAATACATTTGTCCGTCAATCATTAACATTCAAAACACTAACAATACTTTCAAAATAACACATTTCATGCATTGCATGAGCAAAAAACCAGTATATATAATTTGAGCCACATTATTTTGGAATAATAGATTGATAGAGAATATGTGGTTGAAAAAGAAGGAAAAATTATTGATATGATGGAAAATATTATTTTATTGAATAACGTGTGGTATAAAATCTGTATAAGAATGAGAATGAAAAAAATAATGTTACTAAAACATGGGCTAGATATGAAAAAAAAAAAAACAATAAGAGGTTTTTTTTAATTATTTTAAAAAAATTTATTTTAAAATAAGTTTTATTTTATCTAAAAAAATTTAAATGACTTTTTATTTTATTTTATTTTTGAAGGAATGTCTTTTTTCAAAATAAATTTTTATTTTATTTTATTTTTCTAAGTAACTTTTTTTTAAAAAAAAATAACTTTTTTATTTTATTTTATTTTTCAAGTAACTTTTTTTTAAATAAGTTTTTATTTTATTTTATTTTTTTAAGTAAATTTTTTTAATAAGATTTTATTTTATTTAAAAATAAGTTTTTATTTTATTTTATTGTAAGTAAAGTTTTTTTAAAAAATAAGTTTTTATTTTTATTTTTTAAAATTTTATTATATATATAATGCAAAGTTGTTGTTTTACCTATTTTAAAATTAATGAAAATAGCGAAAAGAAGTTAGGTGGTCAAGGTGAAATGTTATATGAAATTGAGTAATTGAAAAATTTTACGAAATTGGATGACAATGGGGAAATAAAATCAAATTGAGTGACTATTGTGAAACTAAGTATAAAGTTGGGTGATCATGGTGAAACAAAATTAAATTAAGTGATTATGGTGACACTAAGTATAAAGTTGGATGACCAATGGAGTTATCAATTCGATTAGATATATTGAATTTTCTTAATTATTGATCTTCTTTTTTTCGTAAATCAATTTATTAGGTTTTTATTAAAAGTTTGGACGTCATATATTCACAGGATTTGTGCACTTATCAATTTTGTTTCGAAAATTATTTTAAAATGATATAATTTTAATTTTAATAATAACCCATTAATACTATTCATTAATTATATCTATTTATTTATAAATAAAATTATATATAAAGTATTTTCAAAAGAAGGCTAAACTGCGAAGTACAAGTGATGGCGGCTATATTTTTATCCTCAATTAGAGAGGAAAAAAACTACTTAAAAAAAAAAAAGCACTCGTTTGTATACATTTGTCGTCGTAAAAATTAAATAAATTAAAAGCCTAACTTTAACATAAATTTTGAGTGTAACTCGTTTGTTTATTTTGGAAGATTAAGATTAATTTGTGTTCTTCTTCGTGAGAATATTGAAATCATATATTTTATTTGCCAAAAATTATGTTCGGGTGAATGAAAAATTGGGCCCAAAGTGATGCATTTGAGGGAAATTAGTTTAAAGTTATCACACGTAAAAAAAAAAAAAAAAAAGATAAAGACAGTGACCACTTTAAATATGATTACACTTTATAATGGTGTAATCACGTGTCGCATAAATACTCTCTCCATGTGCACACACAGGAGGGTGCAAAATCATGAATCGAAATAGGATTCGGACGCGACCTGCGTACACGAATGGATCAAAATTTGGCCCTTAAGAAGGTCCACGTTTTACCTTTATTTATTATTATTTCAAATAAAAAGCCATCCAAATTCTTTTAACTGGTTTATTACATAACTCCAGCATGTTAATTCTCAATTACAGCCTATTTATTTAGTCATCTTCCTCCTTTAGAAACATGAAAAAATTTATCTTCTCTGCATAAAATTTTTATCTTCTGTCTGCATACATAATTTTCACTTATGGTCAAGGTATTGGTGGTGATAGTGTTCAAATACTAAATCACTTTATCGGAGCAGTATCTACAATGCTCGAACTTTACTGAATTTTCATTATATCCTGAGAAACAGACGCTCGAACTCCTTAAGCACTTATGGTGAGGGGACATAAATTCGTTTTAAAGAAATCGTGTTCTCACATGCCTCGATTTCAAAATTCATTCGTTCTTTTGTTATTCCCTGTAATTTTAGATTACTTGTTCTGTATTTTTTTTGATGTAATTAATATAATTATTTAAACAGTGATAGTTTGGTTAACACTTGTCTAGTTGGTGAAGCCCGACAATAAAGTGAAAAGGGCATAAATATTTAAATACATTCAATATTTCTCATTTTAGAATTTATATTCTTTTTTTTTTTTTTTGTGGAAGCCAGCTTTGGAACTTTGTTTTTTTTCTTATAATTACGTCAAAACACTCCACCTAAAAGTTTACAGCATAAATAATTTGTGCGAACGACATGCATTTTTTTTCTTTTTCTTTTGAGTTTAACCATTTCCTTTTTAAGTGAGACTCAAATTCAGATCATATATATGATAAAACTTGGCTCTTATTACTTGAGCTATGTTTTGATCACACACACACACATATTGAAAATAAGCATTTTACAAAAATTAACTTTCATGATGGCTAATATCGTATTTTGTCATGAAAACGTGATTTTACTTGCTACTAATAAAGTACACACTCCGTAAACAAAGTTGATTTCTTTATTTATGATTTCTAAATGCAAACAAAGTTGGTTTCTATGGCAGCCCAAAACTTATACTACGAGAAAGAATTTTAGCCTTTGTTTGGCTACCCTTTACAAATGGATTATAATCAGTCAAATCATTTTTTTTTATATATTCCATGAGATTCACAAGAACTGCTCAATTATTCTTAAATCGTTTGTATCTTTTATAATTTAAATCGTTTATAAACAACTCTAGAATAAGAACAATGCTAAATGTACACTTAAAGTTTGACATTATTTTTGACACTCCATTGTTTTAAAAAAATATATGTTGATGGAAAAGTGTGTATTTTTTAAAACTATCAAATATGATGTCGTCACGTGGCATGATATAAAACCAACCCATGCAATTGAGCAAATAATTTTGAGTAGAATTTTTCTAGCCGTGAATCGACATTGGGGGTTGGTGCAATCTTCAACTACGACTCGCAAGTTACAACAAATGAGCTTAAAAGGGACATGAAGGGTACTTGTTTATCATAACGTCAGACATTGACACAGGTACATAGGAAAACATCATTGCACATAAACTTTTGAGGTTTAAAAGAAATTAGCAAGTGACCTATCAAAATAGACGTGTAAATAGAGATGAGTAGGGTAGGGTAGTCGTAGTAACTATGGTGTCAAATAAGTAATCATATTTCAATGTTCAACCGAATAACTATATTTTAATTTGATTTTAGTTGGGTAACTCAATTCAATTCCATCACCTCACCAATGAAAATTGATGAATCGATAATCAACGGATGAAGTTCATCATTTATTTCACTGAGTCCCTGTTTGACACACAATCTTTTAAAATACATTATTTTAAAACTCATTTTTAACCACACATTTTCAATAAAATAATATTTTTCATCACATCAATAATTTTTTCTTACTTTTTAACCACATATTTCCTATCATATCACTATTTAAAATACATTATTTCCTCAATAATATCCATAAAATTGTACCCTGAATGTGTATATATTTCACGTTAGCGACTAAAGATTAAGTGTGATGACAATAATTTATTAATTGTCGCATCATTGATTTTTTGTTAATTGAAATGAAATAAAAGTGTATTTACTTGACTGAAATCAAATAAAATAATACCTACCTTATTAAATTCATATTAAAATATACAATTACGAGTAGAGAATACCCTTATTTTCTTCTATACCGACACTATTTTCTGTTGACAATGATATTTTGCAGAATAAATAAGCAAGGATTTTTATTTATTTAAAAGTGAAAAAATCGTATCCTATCTGTGAATGTTAACTAGCTAACTAAAGTGATTGTAGATAAATATTCCAAAAGTCAAACGTGGGAGGCCACATAGTAAAAAATCTACTAGTTTGCTGGTGAAACTATAGCCAAAGAAATTGTTGTGACTTGTTTGTTAAATGAAAAATGTATAGTATTGGACAATATGAGTTACTAAGAGAAAAATTAATTAATTTTTTTTCTTGTATTTAATAATATTCAATATTAACATCAAATATGCACTAATAGTAATAAACATAGAGTCGAAGTTTACGTAAATTTTAAGTGCCACACAATGTGAAAACAATAAGATATACTCTCCATCTCATAAAAATAGGTTTGATTTTCTTTTTTATCCGTCTCAAATTATAAGTCACTTTCCTCATTGAAAAAATATGGATATTTTTTAATTTTCTAATATGCCATTATTTAATATATCTTGTTATTAACAAATATAAACTAATCATATTTAAACTACTCAAGTAGACATCGGAAGCTTGGAAAATTCTGCGAATGCGAGCAATTCTCCAAGAACTTCATATCCAGAAAAGGGCCCTCGAGAAATAGTTGATGCCTTGATGGAGTTAGAAAATATTTTGGGCAACTTTTCAGTAATTTACTTACTACCTTTCTATGGCTGATCCCAAAAAATGGAGCAAATGGCTACTGGAGAAGAGAGATGTTTTTATGGATTTACAAGCATCGGTCATCTTCTTCTTCAAGTTTGGAAGGTAGTATGGCAAAGAATATGCTTCGAATTCTATTGGGCTTTGTTATATACATTTAGCATATTTGGTTCATTTCAAAATCAGGCCACCTGATGTTGATCTTTCTTGTTAAAGGGCGAAAAAATCAAGAATTTCGCTACTTGTATGTAAAAATTGTACAAAAAAGGTTACATAATATGATGTGGGGAAAATAATTAGATGAAAAAATTGACTGTATTTTAAATTGACAAATGATAGAATGACATGTGACATTATGTAACTCATTATGCAATCGTTAATATACATAATACATGTAGCAAGATTCAAAAATCAAAAATAACCAAGAAAGATAAAACATTTCATAAAGTACTAGGTGATATTTTATATTCCATAATAATGATTAATACGCACCCCTATTAATTCTCCATAATCAACGCTGAATTGAGAAATTATCATATGTTATTTTTCTTGAATATAAAATAAAGCTAAAAGTAATGATAGCTAATTTTTTTCAATTATGCCACGTAAATGAGGCTGCAACATCTTTCTGTATTGATCTAAATGCATAGCTATTCCATCTTCATTTTGAAAATCAGTATATGTTTTATATGATCTTCGTATCTAGTCATCTTTGTGCTCTACAATTTTTGTATTTTATAAGGTTGTTATTACTATCTCGAAAATCTCTGGATCCGTAGATAGTTTCTCTCGATGTACGTAAAGATATATAAGATGCCTCCTTTTAGTTGATGGTTAATGTTATCTCTTCTACACTAAAGTGATGTTTAATAAAGCCAAAAATCAAAATGAAATTGAATGACAGAAAATCTAACAGAGTGGCCAAGTGAATCCTAGCAGTAGCCGTATCGATTATTTCTAGCATTTCTTGTAACTTCTAGTTAAATAGGAGCTCAACAAACTTTATCGTGTATATCTTGCAATGGTGACTGCCTGTAGATGTTTATGAAATATCAGAATAGATGATTTACTCAAAATTTAATCAATGTGTTCCTATCGTGTATGCATTAAATCTTTGACATCTATCAATGAAGCTCCAAGTACAAGAAAATTTTGACATAATTGATACAGAAGCTGACGTGGCCAAACTTGAATATCACCTTTTTTTTTTTTGCTTTCCCATTTACCAATGCTGTCATGCCAAGTGTGTGCGTTAAAATTTCCTATCAAAAAAATCTGTACCGATAGCATGATTGATAACCAATGTAAAAAATATATAAAATCAATGAATTTAGTTATATTACTGTTGTAGATATGAAAGAGGTACTAATGTGTTATCTTGCTATAGGATGTGATTAACATTCTTAATAACAAAATATATTAGAGTATGTCAACCATAAGGTCAAAAGACTCATAAAATCTAATACATGGCATTTATGTGAGAAACAATGTTGCATAAAATAACATATGCATCAAAAACATATATCGAATCATAAAATGACTCGTGACATATGTCATGTTACATATCAAAGTTGTGGTTTATAGGAGACGTGTTTTGGTGTTCATATATAGATGTCAAGCAATGTAGCATCTTAGCGTATATCATGCATCATGTAAATGTAAAAGAAATGTAGAAAATACATCATGTACACTTTCAAAAAGTGTAGAAACTACACGTGTGTAGTATGAAATAAAATTCAGGTCTCATCAAGTTATCAAGTATCATCATTGCCTATTTGTAAAATACAAGCAAAATAACTCTGTACGTTAAAAACTTGTCACATTAAAAATTTCATAGTAATGAAATCATCGTGTACTACATGGGCTGCAATAGAATACAAAAATCCACGTAGTTTGTTCACAATAGATTTCACGTTCTATAAAATGTACCACTAATTATGATAATTTATGAAATACAAATCTAAGTTCTTTTGGACATTATGTAACATATCATACATATGAAAGAAGTTAGAACAAAAAAGAAATGCATTTGCCCGTGGTTCATAGGTTTGGACTTTACTTCTAAATCAACTTGAGGGCCATCCCTATGCACCCTATTGAACGAAACTTTTCATCGTTGAGGTATTAAGGAGGCAAGAGAATCACTAGAATCTTCGACATTGTTTCTTTCCGCCATATGAATAATTATCCACTAGCGAAGCTTTGTTGCTGGCCAGACATATAAGACGACATATTGGGATTTTCATATAGTTGATTCTTGATTAGAGTCAACGTGTCTTTGTTCAAAGTGTTATGCTGTTCAAAACAAAAACAAAAAAAACTTGAAATTGAAATTTTGGAATTAGGGTTAAGGTTTGGATTACAAAGTAATAATAACCAAAAAAATTAAACTCTAGGTGAGCTTTTTGAAGATTAGGATGGAAATGATGGCAGGAATTATTGAATATTGGGATATGCACATTACTTGAAAGGGTGATCAAGGATATGGAAGGCAACAAAATTGGGTGTAAAAGGTGGGAACCGTGGGATACGAGAGATTTTTACCTTTTTTTTTAATTCTACTATTTTAAGAATAAAAAAAAGTTAAAGTTAAATTGATATTTTATACATAAGTCCTTGTTTGATCCCCTTTTTTTAAAATATATTTTTCTCTATTTTTTTAAACCACATATTCTTCAATACAATTATATTTCACGTAATCCAATTTTTTTTTTTTTCATTTTTAACTACACATTCTCCACCAATCTACCATTTCAAAATGTATTCCAAAAAATATGGCTCAAACAGGCCCTAAGTAAGGTACATGGTGTAATTCCACTTAAATAAATGGCATCAAAGCCGGATCTTACCGTTTCAAAGGAATCTGCCCAATAAAACCCAAATTATTGGGCTCCTGGCCCGCAATGCACTTGGGTTTTATCCAATGTTTCACTTTTATGTTTTAATTAAAGTTAATTAAAAAACAAAAAATTAAAAACAATGAGCCCTAAATCATACTTGTATCTTTCTTTCTAATTATTTCGCGTCAGCTTCTCTAAATCAAACAACGAAAAGATTTGATTAGACCGATGGTACTTGATTTGCTACAGCATGTCTAACATTTGCATGCTTCAACGAGCACAATGGAGAATTAAGTTGAATGTCGATACTAATAGAGCAACTTGATCAGTTGAATAAAAATTTTGTTTTTTAATTAATTTGAGAGATGAATCTTTATTTATAAAAAAAAATTATTATATTTTGTTAACGATCCATGTATTCTGTCATTGACTCTTCTTTTTGAAGACTTCAAGCGACAATGTTTGTTTTATCGAAAAAGGATTCATCCATATCAATTACTTAATCACCCCACTAAATTTTTGGACTATCTTTAAAGTGTGCGTGCGATTCATTAAATAGTTTAATATTATGAGTGGATTTTTAAAAATTCATTTCTAGTCAATAATTTAAGCTATTCCTTGGTTAAAGCGAATTTTTGCCACTCGAGAGGGTATCTTAAATTTAGTTTTAAATGAATATAACTTATTTTATAAAAAAAAATTCAAAACAAACATAGTTTTAGGTGTAATTAAGATTTAAGACCCAAATCCAATAATTCCCATATAGTAAACAAAATGGGGCACTAATCCATATCCATAGCCCAACTGGTATCGCTTTCAAGTCCCCACCGTGTCGACGGCCTCCGAAAACGCCACAAAACACGTCCAGCTACTTGATTGCGATAGTTCACATCACGTGACAACAGGTTTGACACGTGGCATCTGATAAAGTATGCTTTATTGCCAAACAGAACTCTAGCTAGACAAGAAGCAGGTCAAGGAGTGTTGACATGTTTGTCTATCATTAAACTCTTTATTTTTGTATAACACGCATTCTCGTAATAAGATATTTTGTACATAAATTTAAGTCATATTTTTTTCAAAAATTTACTATTCAATTACTTGTTTAAATAGACAAACACGTGCATATTTTATGAAATAATTTTAAATTTTTCTTAAATTTAAACTTTTATGAAAAGTAACTTCTTAAGTCCTATAAAAAAATATATGAAATCCATGTATGAAAAGTAACTTCTACTATTAAAAAATGCATTATACGAAAGAAATGGGGCTCAAATGGGCGCGTGATCAAAGGCTCGATGATTGATATACCGTTCCATCCACTTCCGCCTCGAAAAACAAAAACAAAAATTGAAATCCATTCTCGCTTGTTGAAATATCTAATAATTCTATTTCTTTTTCGCATTTCTCAGTTTCAATTTATATGAAAACATCATTTGTAGTTTAAAGAATGTTAAAACCTTTTTTTCATTTTTCAGTAACTTTTTTGTTTTGGCTGAAATTAACTTTTTTCATTTTAGAAACAAATTAACATATTTTTTTATCTGCATAAGATCGTTTTCATTTAGGGAAATAACACACCCAATATATAGGAGGTATAATTACATTAAAAATTACAAATTAGGTAAATTTGAAATAGGGAAAATTGTATATTCAGTCCTCTATCTTTCTAAAATTGGATATACCCACAACCCTTTTAATGGCACCTTTCAGAAAATAGGCATGATTCGTTTTGTTGACGGTTTCCATCCATTTAGACCGCTAATGTCACATGAAGTAACATATTTACTTCCCTCATTTCCTAATTAGAAAATGATAAATTATAATTGGGATCCCAAACTTTTCCAAAATGTGTTGTGGATCACATAATTTCCCAAATAGTGTTGTGGGATCCCAAATCTTTCGTTTTTTTGGTTCGGCAATCTCAGACGTTGTGAAAGAAAAATTAAGAATGGACTTTCATTTCACTATTATTATATGAATAATACTATTTAGCACTATTAGAATTAAAATCTCAATTTATATAGCGCTAACGTAATATTAAATGATATGTTAAATGAATTATATAATGAAATGACTTATTTCATTTAACATATCGTTTAATGCTTCATAGACTATGACTAAATAATATTACTCTTATTATATTCTCAATTAAACACAATTAAAGAGAGTGCCTTGGTGTGGCAACATCGAGATGCAAACCCAGATTCGAGTGAGCATAGGCGTTGGTGCAAGTGAGAGATTTGGGGAAGTAGAAGATGAAAAGTTAATTCCTCTCTCTCTCTCTCTCTCTCTCTCATTTATTGTATTATTTAATTATTTTATGTGGCGATTGTAACTTACAATTTTGCCATTTTAAAGTAATCAAAATTGGTAAAGAAATGTCAAATTTTTATTTTTTGGTCAACTAATGTTGGAATTGACGAATTCCTTCAATTTGTCATTCTGCTGTAATGAAATAAAAGGTTTTGGACTGTAAGTGACACAAATAAAAGTTGCGTAACGCAACTGCAATTATCCCTTTTTAAGTTTGACCATTTTAAGTAGATTTAACGCCTAAACTAACGAAATTAGATGGTAATAGGTGTTTCGCAAGGTTTGGATAATCTAGGAGGGGTTTTTCACCAATATGAAAGGAAATATGAGCATTCTACGATAGAGACAAATGTGAGGAGAGTTTTGTGTCAATTGCCTTAAAAGAACCCCTATATTTTAGGAAACAACTACACCAGTTAACATCATATCCAACTCTATATTGAAGGTTAAATATCTTAGTTTGAACTAAACTTTCTCAAATATTTCCTAGTTTCTATTCAACTATAAAAGTTTTTTGAATAGCCACTAAAATTTTCAAAATGTTTGTAAGTTACCGTTGAACTTATAAACGTTTTTTGAATTGCCATCGGACTTAACAAAATGTTGTTACACTTATCACTCCACTTTTGAAAGTGCACCTCACTTTTGAAATTTTTGTAAATCAAGTAACCAAGTCCATTAAGTTTTCAAAATAGCGCAATGAAATCGCATATTAATAACATGTTTGTAAGGTCAGTGACTACTAGAATTTTATTTTAAAAAATTCAATGGAAATTTAAAAACATCATATTGAAGTTCAGTGACACCCGTAACTATGAAGAGATTTAAATATGAACTTTTTAAAAAAACTAGATATATACATTTCAAACTAAATCATTTATTATAAGAAAAATTTAAGCTTTGAATTAAATAATTGGGTAATTTTTAGACGGAGTCGTCAACTTTTGTTAACTACATTCAGATCTCAAACCTATCAAACTTGTGTGCACATAGTTTTCACTACGGAAATTATCCTTTTAACTATTTATTAAAAAAGTCGAGTTTCATGTTAATTTTAAATATATAAAACCAAGGGAAAAGGAATAGGAAAAATAAAATAGAAAACAAACACACAAATTCAACTCACCCTCTTGCCCCTCTCAAATCTAAGCCACTTTATGCCCTTGGTTGACAACTATTATTTGAAAAAAAAAAAAAATAAAAAAATCACACATTCATTTTTAACCATATATTTACATCGTAAATCCAAAAATTTCCTTACTTTTTAATTATACATTTTCTTACAAATCACTATTCAAAATATTATTTTGGATAAATAAGGGCCATCAAAAAGGGTATATATCTTCGTTGCCAATAATTGCTAGTCGTAATCGTAGCCACAATAAGTCATGATCCACTACAAGTCGCTATCACTTTAAAATCCACCCCCATCAAATCCAATCCAAGTTGCATATAAAATTGTCACAAATTTCAAACAAAGTTTCATACATGAATTTCACATACAATCTTGCTACATATAAGAAGCAATTGAGTGATACACAATTGTGAACCCATCATTGAATGGCAAAAGCTTCATTCTTTCATATATTTCAACCCGTGTAATTGTGTTTGTATGCATTCATATTATATGTAAACATAGACGTGATGAGATGGGGTATAGTGGGTTTGTGCTTTCCCATTTTTCAGTTTTAATTTTATTTTTCTATTCATATTTTCATTGCCATTTACTTTATTTTTTGTTTAATTCCAAATAAACCTTCGTTTGTCTACTATTTTTCCAAAATATTGTTTGCTACAGTAAAATTATCCACCACACATTCACCCAATAAAATATTCTACACACAAACCAATAAAGTTACTTTAAATTTCAACCATACATTCTCGAAAAAATACTATTCATTACTCTATTTTTCTTTCCAAAATGGGAGACAAACACACCATAAGGCTACAATAGTTATTTTAATATAGAATTTGAACGTCAAGTTGACGAGGTCTATTTGAGGACCTGGATATCTCACTTAGCAAAGGTTAAGGACTCCGAGCATAATTTATCTGAAATAATTTTAAAAAGGACAATAAGTCAAATTTGACAAACAAGTCCCAACTATCATAGAAATCCATCCAACCCCGACTTTTTATTGCTGCCTACTCTGCGTACGGATATTGGATGAGCCATTTAGCACATAGATTTTTTTTTACCATGGTTAAATAAGCCATTTAACCACGGTCAAAAACCAGTTTATATTCGAAGGAATCAAAGCCGGCCAGCAAGCAATCCATTGTACTTAGTAGTACATATGACAGTAGTTCTGTACGTGAGCGTGTACCAAACAGATCCGGTGTGTACGTAAGTCGAATATTGGATGAAGTTTTCCTACGACTGGGTCGCCACCTGTGTTGCGGTTGGGCCTTAGCATGAGACCACCAACTTGGGGCCTTCAAATGGGATCCGGTTCGGGTTGCCTCTGAGCCCGCTAGCTCTCCGATCCGGATTATGGAGTTTGCTGTCAACTCCGGTTTGGACCCGGACTTGGTCCGGACTCAAGTGTGTTTTTTTTTGGAAACCACCGCTGAAGAGGACCTGCGGGCAAAAATCTATGCGAAACTCAGTAAAGAAAACTCGCTCCATGGAGTCGACTCGAGCAATTCGGATACTGATTTTGGGTGGGTTACAGAACTCGTAAAATAACTATCCGGTTTTGGATCATTAGCAATTGGGTCGATGGCTTTTGACTGTGAATATTACAAGTTGACTTTATTTTTATTGAATAGGATTGCTTTGTAAATATGATGATTAGGGGATAGTTTGATTTCTGATTTTTTATTTTCAATATTAAAATTTCATGCTGTAAATTAATTTTCAATTCGAGTATGCTTTCTATTTTATTACGAGTTAATTTCAGCAAGGATGTGTTTGATTAATTTTATTTTTTATAAAAAATATCATTTTTCATCGAAGTTTTTACTTTTAGAGTTTGATTGATATGTTTTAATTAAAAATATTTTCCAAAAGTTAATCATATTTTCCTCAAAAATTAAAAAAAAAAAACATTTTCTTTTCGGAGGGATGTGTTTTTATTTTCTAATTATCTCTCTCTCATCCACTCATCTATCAAAGTTGGATAAATATGATATTTTCTAAATTAAAAATTAAATCAATCAAACACATTTAAATAATTTCCATCTTGATTGACTTTATTTTTCATGGGAAATGTCATTTTCTACCAAAATTCCTATTTTTCGTGTGTTTGATTGACAAATTTTTTCATGAAAAATATTTTCTAACTTTTAATTACGTGATCATATTTTTCTCGAAAATAAGGAAAATATTTTTTTAGGGAGAGTGATTTTTATTTTCCACGTAATTCATTCTCTCTTTCACTCTCTTATCTATCAATTCTCTTTTATCTACCCACCAATAAGAAATAGATGAGTATAATATTTTCTAAGTTGAAAATTAAATCAATAAAATAATTTAATTAATAATTTATATACAAATAAGTTCCAGACAATTCAATTATCTATAATTTATTTTCTTTTCATGCAAATTTTATACTCACAATCAAACACACCCTCATTTTCTTTTCATAAAAATTTCATATTGGCAATCAAACACACCCTTATGGTCATCAAAGTTTGCACTTAATGCCACATTGACTACTAAATTTTAATTTATTTTGGGCTTATCGTTAAAGTTTACAAAATATTTTCATTCGAATTGCTTATTCGATTTAACGTCCATTTTTAACTGAAAATCTTACTCCTTCGCATCAAACTGTAGGATTTTCAGTTAAATCCTATAAGTTGGAACACAGACACGCAAGACGTCCAATTAAAAAAAAAAAGGGATGCCAAACCCCATATTTAAATGAAATATTTTATCAAGTTCAATGGTAAGTCTAAAACAAAATAACGTTCGATCATTTAAGTGCAAAGTTGAGGGGCCATTAGTGACAATAACCATTTTTATTATTCTATTATAAAATATCTTTACCCAATATTCGACTTACAAATCAAGATTTAACTTCAAAAGATCTGTTATGTGATATGGACAAACATGTCCTCATTAGTCTTACCTCACTTTACCTCATACATTATTGATGCTTGTAATTTTAAATTAAATTCAACATATACTTACAAAATAATTTCTTTTCAAGTAGGCAATTTTAATTGGTTGGCTTGTTTGTCAACTTTTGGAGTGATTATTAGCGGTCTATATTTCCTTCGTGAAAAGTAACTTGTTTCACGAAAATTTTACACACTATGGGCGGAGGAAATCAACTTGTATGGATCAAATGGATCGATTCGATCCAAAGTAAAAACAACATACAAACTATTTTTATAATTGGTAGATTTCATCGGATTTTTAAATTTAAAAGTAAAGTCGAGAAGATGAGACGAATCTAATTTGGGACTATTCAATTCTATATAAAAGAAAATAAATGTGTATGGTACAAGTTGTTATAAAATAGATTATTATTCACTAGATTAAGTATATATTATAATTTAGATTGAGGGTAATGATCAATTTGGTGCCATCTATCATTCTTAGGGCCCCCCCAACAAGATAATCTGCGATCCCCCCCAGTTTCTTAGCCTTCACTTTGTCACATTTTTTTGTTTTTTATACTCAACTTGTCGATCTAAGAAATGACACATTTTTAAATTGATTGAATTGACATAATGATTAAAGTCAATAATTGGGCCAACCTTTAAGCAACAAATAAGGCATCCTCTAAAAGGTCAAACTAATGTCGAACGATGAGAGGGTCTGAGATGCCAACTTTGAAGATCGAGTTGGCCGAAAGATGTTTAAGCTCAAATAAAAAATCAATAATTACAAAATTTGACCGGACTCGATGTTGTAATAGCAAATTGGTCTTCAACTTATGTAAACGAGCAACTTTTTGTCAAACCATCCCAAAGACATCAAATTCCAATTTCATGAAGATACATTTAATTTCAAAGTTAACCCCATCTTAAAATTTTGAAAGGATACATGTTTCTTTAGGAGATATGTCAATGTATTCTATTGTCGAGAATTATTGTGCAATTATAATAAAAAGTGAAGACTAACCAGCACATTTTTCAGATGTATGAAGTTAGTTTCTCATTTTTAGAGATTTGTAACCAACTTGTTATTTGAGCTATAAATTGAAAGCTAATAATACAATTTTCTCTATCTTCGACTTGCACGAGAGGTTTCCATCTATTTTAAAAAGAAATGAGTTAATGTAATACAGTTAAACCTCTATAAATAATAGCCTTGGGACAAAGGAAAATCTATTAATTTAGTGAATGTTAAATATAAATAAATTAATATTTTATTAATGTACTGATTAATTAATAACTTATTGATTTATCAATGTATTCCTTATTTTTTTTTAAATAATTTATATTGGTATTTAGTTTTTCAAACTAAGAATTCTATGTATTTGTTTAACCAATTAAATATTTTCCCAAAAATAGATTGTACATTGTACTATATTTAACCAAGAAAAAACTCTTATCTAAATAAACCAAAGGTCATAATACATACAACAATAGTTTATCATCTCAAAGGTCTAAAGAAATCAACAATCAACATTGAAACTTTTGTTGCAGTATAGAAAACCACAACAAAACTCATTATCGAGTTAAAAAATGTTAGAGATGAGATCTACCGACAATCAATTTCAAGAAAAAATAAACAGTAATATAATCATATTTTAGGAACACGTCATAGTTTAATCATAAGGATTATTAATTTATATATTACATGGGATCTATATGATTTTTCGATTCTACTACATGTACATAATAATTTACATAATAGTTTACCAACAGATAATGTGACGAGATTAAATTGTATCAAAATCTCATCAATCAAATAACTTTCCCATTATATTTCGACATCTCATCATTATGTAAATAGTAATATATAAGAAACATTTTTCACGATTTTGTAATAATGCATTATCACATAAATTTAACTAAATTATTAATTTAGCACGCTATTCGTGAGTCGGGATCAATCTAAAATATTATTTAACCAAAGCTACAAAATATTCGAATATTAAAAGAGCAAAACAAAACCAAACGGCCGACAAAAGAGACTAAGTTTCCTTGTTTTAATTCATTTAGAAGAGCTTTGCTCAAAAGTCGCAAGTGATTAAACTCAGTGGGATTTTCTTGAAATTTACGTTTTAAATCTTCTTTGCATGATTGTCAATTTTTTACTATGACAAAGCGTAATGGGAGAATTCTTGCGATCTGTTTGGCTCTATGCTTATTCACTTACCCCATAAAAGGCTACCAGGGTTGAAATAACTTTTTACATTGTTTGGGAAGGTCCTGTTTTTTAAATAAAAAGTAAAAGAAGACATAATGCTTTGATTTGGAACATAATTTAAAGAGTTATTCTCCTTGCATAGGAAACTGTGGGCTTTAGTGGTTCTCTAACACTCTTGGGCTAGTGCTGTTTGTGACATTTATATTGTTGATTATTATTTTCACTTATGCTGCTTAAGTGTCACTCACTCACTGGTAGCTAAGTGGTCACTTGGATTGTGCTAGTTTGAATCATTTGTGACCCTTTTCGTTCTCTTTCTTCTTTGAGAGACTTGACTTTTGGTTGAGACTCTCTCTCGTTTTTGTTCTCTTCGTCTGGCTTCTTCTTCTCTGGGTGAACTGTGTGCTTGAATCTTGTGGGTTAGAGGGCGATACCGTGTGCATTCTAGGCCTGAAATAGTGACTGGAGCTAAGACATCTTTCTCTAGGTTTACTGGCCAAAATCTGTGGCCTGATTGGGAAATCCTTCTTTGATCGATGACCAAACTGATTCTTCACTAAACGTTCTCTAGGTCTCTCTCTTTCTGGACGACGGATTGGCAAGAGTGGAAGGGGCTGTTCCTGAGCCTATTGTTTCAAAACTAAGAAAGGGAAGTACAGTTCGATTTTGTACTCATTACTTTATATGTTTTTCATATGGTTTCTGATGTGCTTTATGAATATGATAATCCGTATGTAGAAAGAAAGAGATTGTCACTGTAAAATTACTAACAGAAATAAATGTCAGGGTTTCTACAGGTGCTGCGCTAGGTGGCTTTTTTTTTTTTTTGGCCAACTCTTAATAAAAAATATTGTCAAGTATTTCCTGTAAAAGGCCGACAACTCTTTAATTCTTGGGACCTTTCATTATCTTATTCACAAGTTAACTTATGGGAACCCTCGACAACTTCAAATTAAAAATAAATGCAGCACTAGCTGCGAGTCGAGAAGGGTATTATACAAATAGGGGAGGTCATCCGGGATCATTTGAGAGTAGTTGTGGCGGCACAAATAAGAGCATATTGTGCTTTTTTTCGGTTGATGATGCTGAAGCAGATGTTATTCGCGATGGATTGGTCCTTGCCAAAGAAATGAGCTTGAGGTTGAGGTGGTTAGAAGCGATTTCCTCTCGAAAAATGAGCTTGAAGTTGAGGTGGTTAGAAGCGATTCCCTCCCGTGTGCTTCAAAGTTTGCAATCTAACTTACATTTTGTAACTAGCGAGGCTATTCTTCATGACATTTTGTAATGAAATTTTTTATGGTAAATTTGATTTCAAAACTCTGTTGTAAATTTTGTTGCTAATTTTTTCTCGAAAACATCAATTAGATAATTTGCAAGATAAAAGTCCCTCAACAAAATCCAGTTGCAAATCATGGTATAAATTTTTTTCCAGGGAATTTTCACCTTTTAATGTTAATTTTTTTGTACATATTTATTTTTAAAACGCAAAGACTTTGTTCATTGCAAATTCTGTTTTGTTGACACTGTTTTTCATAAAGGTCCACGTAAACAAATTTCAACACGTTTTGATTGGAGATTCGGACGGAAAAGGATGCTATTTATGGACCTGGGAGATGCTCTACGATGTGAGACAAAAATATTCGAACACCGACAATATGATTAAAGGTGATTGCATATTTAACTAACAATCACAAACAACTCAACCAAAGTGAAGATAATCTAAACTCAAGCAAATAAATATGAAATAAGTAAGAGAGAAGATCGGGTGTGGTTTGAAGTGTGAAGAGTTGCATTAGATTCAAATGCTACAAGAATTGCTTATTTATAGAGTTCTGATCGAAGTGGTAGTCATTGGATAAGAACCACGTGACCCCATCTCCCAGGTCGAAGCCTCACAACACTCAATTTGTTGTGCATTTAATAGATTGACAATGGGTCAACCACCCTGTACCTTGACTGACAATCCTGATATTCTCTAAAGATTGCTTGCAAATCCTCTAAAAGACAGCAAGAGCTTCAGCCAAAGGGAGTTTCAAATTGGAGCGAGGGCTTCGGCCAAATGGAGCTTCGTATTTGAGGTCTTCGATGCCTAGAGCTTCGGGACAGAGAGCTTCGGCTTCTTCTTTGACTTCTTATAAAGTGCTTCGACTTCAGTGCTTCAGCCATTTAGATAGTGCTTCGGCTCAAGGCTTCATCCACTTTTCTACGCTCTGGCTTCAGGACTTTGGCACTTACATAGTGCTCCTGCTTCAGGGTTTCAACAACTTGCCTACGCTTCGGCTTCAAGGCTTTGGCCACTTACATAGTGCTTCGAATGAGGTGTCGATTCGTCATCTTTACCTATGACTTCGATTCGATTTTTGATGACATAGAGTGTGGATCTTTTGTTTGGAATTCTTCTCGAGCCTCGATTTTGAGGTGTGGGCTTCTTCTTGAGCATTGGTTTTTAGGCATAACAATAGTTCCCCAAGTCTATGATGATTATTTATGTCATGCGTGAACTTTTTATTTTGAGAAGTAATATTCTGATATGGCTTGTCCTTTGCTTGACTTGGTGGTTCTGCCTACTAGTACACTTTCATGGAAAGCCTTTAGTTTTTGTAGAAGCCTTAATTTGAACGTTGAGTTGTTTTGAAGAGACTGAAATGATGCTTAATTTGGCTGAAATTTGATGCAGAGACGAGGCTTTAAAATGCTGAAGTTATGTTTTAGTTTGTTGAAATTTGATGTATATGCTGAAGTAGAGATGAAGGTCATCTTCAGAGGTTTGAATGTAAGCTTCTTTTTTAAGCTCCCTTTAGAAGTGCTCACATTTCCCTGCACGGTGGATGATTCATCCATACAGAGGCTTCACCAATGTTGTTTAGTCTTCATCCATGGAAGACATATGATGTCAACTTTCGAGAATTTTGAGGTGATCCCTTTTTGGTATCCACCTCTTTTTCGAAACGCTCATGCTCTTACATGGTGGATAGTTCATCCATGCAGATGCTTCTCCCATGATGATCAGTTTCATCCATGGGAGGCTTATGATGTCAACCTTAGAGAATTTGAAGGTGGTTCATTTGGGACCTATCTCTTTTCCGAGACGATCATACTTTCCTACATGGTGGATGGTTCATCAATCCAGTAGCTTTTCCTATGATTATCATCTTCGTTCATGGAAGGCTTATGATGTCAACATTATAGAATTGGAGGTAGTCCCTTTTAGAATCCACATTTTCTCCGATGCGCTCATACTTCCCATTATGGTGGATGGTTCATCCATGTAGAGGTTTCTCCCATGGTATTCATTTTCATCCATGTGAGCAGGGGCGACCCAAGGGGGGTCCTAGGGGAGCATGTACCACCCCACCCAACTTTTGAGATTTTTTTTTAAAATTCATGTTTGGTATCGATTGAAATCTAAATTTTAATTTAAATCAAAGTTAACAATTAATTTTAATAACATATTTCATGGAATCCATAAATATTTAAGTTTTATCAAAATTTACTAAAA
>CAIGRN010105917.1:0-14152 GCA_903798345.1 Fraxinus anomala | reverse complement strand
CATGTGGAGGAACAACTATATCATGAAGATCTGTGAAGCAATCATTGACAACAACATCCTCAAGTCATTCTAAAATTATTGCAATTCATGAAGCAGACCGAGAATGTGTATGATTGAGAAACATGACCCATCATATTCAAATATCATACGGATTAATTTCAACAAAAAATAGTCCAACAATTTTGTATGAAGACAATGTTGCTTGTATTGCACAACTCAAATGAGGTTATATCAAATATGACAGGACAAAACATATTTCTCCAAAATTCTACTCAAATGAGGTTATATCAAAGATGACATGACAAAGCATAGTTTCTCAAAATTCTTTCATACACACGAGTTTCAGAAAAATGACAATATCGATGTTCAACAAATTCGTTTAAGTGACAATGTAACTGATTTATTTATAAAAGCACTGACAACATCTATATTTAAGAAGTTGTTTCACAAGATTGGAATGCGTCGACTCAAAAATTTTCAGTAATCAACATTAGATGAAGTAACTGTACTCTTTTTCATTCGTTTTATCATACTAGATTTTTTAGTAAGATTTTAATGGGGCAACATTTATTTTTAATACTTCAAAATAATTGTACTATTTTTCCTTTGTTTGATTTTTTTTTTTATGTCATTGACTTTTTATCAAACAAGGTTTTAACGAGGCAGTTATTGTATAAATAATCATCAAACAGAAAGTGTTGTAAAATAATGAGATAATTATTGATGATTATTTAGTATTATCATAACATATAGATATATTTTATCTAGTTCAGATAGTCTATTTCATTCCAATTGTAACTCTTATTTTAGACCTTATAATTACTGGTATTGATTCTTAATAAAATACACACTTGAATTTTAACTCTTATATTTTCTTCTCTTCTTGTTTTATTACTTTTATTTCATAACATAATAATATTCTTATGTAATATTATTGTTATAAAATTTATTTTCACTTTTATAAAAATGCGTAATACATTAATTATTAAATACTTAATTTTTATAATATATTTAGCATAGTTATTTTTGGAAGGAAAAAAATAATATTCATCAAATTCAAAATATTTTAAAAATAGAAAATATTGAGAGGTAAGAGCTAAAAACAAAAATAATAGTAATAATAATAATAATAATAATAATAATAATAATAATAATAATAATAAAACGAACATTTGAATGTATAAGATTATATTATTCTATAATAGAATATCTAATAATAATAATAATAATAATAATAATAATAAGCCTTTGTTTTAGTTTCATTTTTTCAAAATTCATTTCCAATCACACATTCTCCAATAATATAATTTTACAGGTATATAAAAACAATTCTTATTTTTTAACAACACATTCTCCAAAAAAATCACTATTCCAAAATATTTTTTTTCCTTCAAAATGAAGCTAAAACAATGGCTAAATTAAGGATTAGAAAGAAATTAATATTATTCATAGGGGTTAAAATTGACATTTTAAAAGTTTTTAACTTTTCAACCATATATTTCATCAAAGAAAAAAATCGATATAATCCCTTCAAACTCATGTGACCTTTCATTAACATGTATAGATAGGAGGACTAACTTGGAACTAAGAAAACAAACAAAGCCCACGTTGGGCCCCATTAATTTATAATACATTTCTCTATCTCTTCCTTTTAATCACAAATTTTTCAATAAAATAATATTACACATAATCAAAAAAATTTCTTTTTTTTCAATTACATATTCTCAAAAAAATACTATTTCTCGCATTATAAATTGAAATAATGAAGCCCAAACGGGGCAAAGTTTGGTGACCTCCAATAAATTTAACCCATGTTTTTTGTTTAGGAGTTGTTGTTATCAGATTCTATAATTTTTTTAAAAATATTTATAATAGCTTTTGTTCAAGATCAAAAGCCGTAAACAACTAAGAGTTCATATATTCATCCATCTTCATAAAAATAATCTCTCTTATTGAAAATTTCATAGAACATTCAGGAATTATGCCCAACTATCACTATATTTACCTTTTTCGAATTTGAATTCTTTATCTGGACAGCAACAACATTGATCCCATTTTATCAACTATCACTATATTACCTAACCGTTGGTTGCCTTCTGTAGGGAGTTCATATAGCATTCTCTAGCCTCGGTTTGGTTGCCTTTGATGGTGGCAATGTCATTGTTAGTGGGTGACTTCAAGTGTAGGTGATGGATATAGGTCGTCCATAACTTTTTTAAGACGGGTCTTTCTAGCACTCCATGATAGGTGAACTTGTTGTCTGTCTATAAGAACTCCATAAAGTGACCCTACACAGGGGCTCTTCCACCATCTCAACTGTAAAAGTAAATTTTATCTTTTGGATGATGCCATTACATGTGAACCCAAAGTGGGAAAGTCATATTTTGGGATATATGCATACTCGCTCGTGCTTGCATTTGTTGAAGGAGTGACATGGTGGAATTTTACTCCATGATGCTCCTAATATTAGTGATCATCGCTCTCTAGTATTTTTCTATTACATATGATTCTCGTAATACTCATTCATTTCTTTTCGTCCCGTTCTATTTTCATATCCTACACCCAAATTTTCACCTATGACCAACCGTATGGATATCTATGAGATCTGACTCAAATCTGTAGGTACACTTGAACCCATTTGGTTTGGTTCCACCATCATCTATTTATTAAAATCCCGTAGTGTCACCCCAAAAAAATTTTAAAAAAAATTTAAAAAAAAAATCAGACTATTATGTAAAATAACCAAGACATGTACAAAATACATAATTTTCAGACATCATATATGACACACCATTCCCACCTCTAAAGTAGATGCTGGAGGCACATTTAGTGCACATGTGTTTGTTCTACAATTTCTTCTCAAAAAATCATATCCAAAATTTATAACTATCTTCTTCATTATACTTGACCCTTGCTTTGCCCTCACATATGAGTGCCCCATTATGTACGCCACACTGGCTTCCCTAGCTTCCATCAGTACTCGCAACTCATCCCGAACATTTCGGTCGATCTCTGGGCTCTTTGGAATGACAAACCGCACCCTTTTCCGTGGCATGATCATGGGTGGAGACCGTATTTCTCTAAGCTCCGAAGTGCTAGCCAATTCGGTATTTGCCACATCATTATCCTCACAGACTTGGATACCGTCTTGATGGGTCGAAGGCGTTCCCACGACCATCATTTCCCCGCGTTGCTTAGCAGAATCTTCACCAGCACTGTCTAAACGTTCTCTTCCTGTGCGTATATACTCGGCTATACTGCATACAAGATCATTTTGAAACTTCACATCATCCGCGTGAGCATCACGATAACCATATCGAACGATGCATCTGTATATACGATACTCCCTCGGACCAATATGTCCCACGAGGAACCGTTCTTCGTGTTTAACGTGAGGCATTGAAACTGTTTTAACACAGAGAAGGACGAGAACCTGGTGGAAGGCCGGAATATTGGTGACAAAGTGGGAGAAAATTGACGGTATACCAGATACAAGGTCTGTGTGAATGAGGCCAATGCCACCAACCCGTACAATGCCCAAGCCGGGACCAAGGCTAAGTAGCTGGTCAACAGAAACCGTATTTTGGAGATTGAACTCGTACTGTCTCAATGTACCATAGTGCCAAACACACATCACTGACATGAAGAAGAATGAAAGGGCAATTGGTACCCAAGCTCCTTCCAAAAACTTGATTAAAGAAGCAGAGAAATATAGTGCTTCAAACGTCCCAAAAAATAAGATGAAGCAAATTGCAAGGACAGCACTCTGGTGCCAGCATAAAACAATAACTAGAGACATTAAGCAAGTCGTCACCAACATAACGGTAATAACTGCCAAACCTGGAAAAAAAAAAAGAAGAAGAACAAACTTCAGGTTAGTAAATGACATCATTATTCGACAATTGGGACTAGTTGAGAACTACATTAGATTCTTCAGTTAGCATGGAAAGGCATTAAGAATTCTAAGCATCCTGGAGCTATTTTTTTTTATTCACATTTAGTTCAGAAGGTTGCTTTTTTAAAAGAGAGTTTTTGCTTACATTTCAATTAAGTACTTTTACATTTTTAAGCTTAGCCAAACATGCCAATGGCCCAACGCCATACTAATATCGAGTATTTTCTGTATATGCATGATTTATTTTATATTAGTGATCTTTCTTTCTCCGAATCTTTCTTCCTTCCTTTTTTCGTTTTTTGGGTGGGGGGTGGGGATTACCTGAGGCATTTCCCATGCTTTTGGTGTCTCTGAAACCAATAGTGACGGCCAAACATAAAAGCATCAAAATCCAGTTGATCTCAGGTATGTAAATTTGGCCGTGGGTTTTTGACGACGTGTGTACTATTTTGACTCTAGGAAAGCACCCCAGAGCAGAGCATTGTTTTATAATAGAAAAAGTTCCGGTAATAATGGCTTGGCTTCCAACTACCGCAGCAAGTATGGCAAGCACCAGAACCGGCCATCTTAATTTCTCTGACACAAGCAAATATTTCTTCTGTTGAGTGTTAATTCACCAATAACTCGCATTCTTCCTATCTTAAAAAACAACAATTGAAAACACATACCAGGTACTGAAACATAAAATCCAATACGATAATCATTATCGACAACATGGTTCTGGGAAAGGTAAGCAGCCTGCCCCATATATGCAAGGACCAAAGACGGATAGACAATAGAAGTGAAGGCTATCTGCAAAAGCACAAGTATATAAAATGAATGTGCAGTTTCATTAGATATTAAGAAATGAATAGTTGTCATATCAATTGATCCCGTGATTAATGTGGAAAAGTATGAGTCGGGGGTCTCTTAGTACCAGATAGGATTAATAGCTTGACATTAGCAAAACTTTCTTTACGATTGCACGAGGGAATAATTTCCATAAGCTTATAAACTGCTGGAGGAAGACAACTGATTTGTAAATGGAAAAAAAAAAAATCAATTTTGCATACACTAGAACGCACAATTCAGGAGCCAACTTGAATTGTTCAAGATTATGAAATTTGTCGGAAGAACCTCGCTATAAAATAGTGTAAAATGCAAACAGGTCCTAACATGGACCACAAAAATCTGTTGGATGTTACCATGATTCTTGAACTAAACCCCTAATAAACCAATTTCCAAATCCTGAATATGATAGGGCCATCCTATTTTATTTGATTTATACATAGAAAGCTACTTGTTTTTACTTCTATAATCATTTGTTTTCATCACATATTAGGTATGGCTTCCACATAGCTGCAACATAAGAAATGAGACTAATCTTCAAACAATCAACCGAGAAAAGTGTGAAAAAATGATTCATGAAGCTAACCCAAATTTAATATGAAAAAGGCTTAATGCTTGTCTGGGAGTTTTTAAATTATAATTTAGAGTAGCAGGTCCCATAGAATGCGTGGATAAAAATGGTTAGTAGTTGTGAATCCTATGAAATTTGTGAATTTAAAGTATGTTTGACCAAGAGTAATTATAAATTAAACACCTTTCAAACAAGCACTCAGTTTGTTATATCTAATTATAAATTATGACGTCTTTCGTGACAATAAAATCACATGGTCCCTCTTGAAAGAACTTCAGCTACGAAGAAACACATGTAAACATTAAAGCATAATGGCATTAAAAGTGGTCAATACTCATCTATATCTTTTGTAAGAGAGAAACTACCTATATTAAACTAGAAAATAACTTTCTGATGGACTAAAAACTAGATCATTTCAATTGCTTTCCAAAACACTTTTCTTTAAAACTTTGGCTTTTTTTTCAATACAATTAAAACCAAATGAATCCGGGAGGAAGGAAATTTAAAATGATGATATATAGTTCATAACATGGGGGAAATTTAAAAGGATGATGTATAGTTCATAACACGGGGAGTAATCTACTACGCGACTTTTTCTTTAAGATTATTAACAGTTGGGAAAAGTGTCCTAGGTCGGTTATTATATGTGAAAGTATTATACCTTAATTGACAATTGGGAAAAGTGTCCTAAATCAGCAAACATTGCTTCTGAACCTGAGAATAGAAACACATATTAACTACTCTTGAGGGTAAAGGAAAAAAACGAAGGAGAAGAAGGTTATACAAGTAATTCTAACGTCCAAATATTGAATAGATAAACTTGCCTGTTATGCACAACAGAATCCCACCCAAGGACATCCAACCTCCTCTTTGTGTTTTTTTCAGAAATTTGTACATGTAGTATGGAGATAGAGCTCGATACACACGAGGATTCCAGTGGAAAATATTATATACACCAATAGAACTTATGCACAAAAGCCATGTTATGACCACAGGTGAAAACAAGAACCCAACCCTGTGGGTGCCATAGTGTTGAAGGGCAAACAAGGCTATCAATATGATACAAGCGAATGGGACTTCTATATCTGCGAGATTTTCATTTTAAGAAGCCACTTTACAAGATTAGTATTCTGTTATGTACTATAAGCACAAATAAAATTCCATAACAAGAAATTATAGATTGAAAAACTTTAATTGTGAGATCCGTACCAAATGAATTCAGTTAAAATATGTATTATGTAGTTTATAATGATAAAACATACTATAGATTCCGATCAACATACGAAAAGAAGCTTCATCCTATACACTGTAACCAAACGTGAAACTTATTCCCAAAGTGCCATAATATATTTGCACAAGAGAAATCAACTGTTCATAAATTTTGGACAAGCATCCATAATATTTGTAAATATCTGTATGTTTTCGAATCATATTAGAGCATATTACATAGACAGGTGTTATTCTCCTCACGTGGCTTTAGTCATTGTCCCATTCAGCATATATCTTCACACATGGCCATAATATTATCTTCAAAATGACACTAATCAAAGAAATCAGATATATGCATTTGTTCAAACTTCTCATGTTTCTGCATGACGTAATTGTATCTGAATCACCTAAAGACGACAATTTTGCACAAATTGCTTTAAAATCTCTCTTTCTTTCCATCCATAAAGGCAACACTCTCACTCCAATCTAAATGAAGAAAGCTTCACCCACCATGGCTTAACCAAAAAGCACTTGATGCAGAACAGAACTGTAAAACTTTAGACTTCTTTCTTTCTAAACCATATGATGGCGACCCTTCTGAAGCATATAATAGTTCGGCAAAAAAAAATGCAACAACATAAAGTTCGTACGAACTAGAACTAGGAACTAGAAGCAGGACTATATTAGGTATTTTCCCCAAAATAATAATAATAAACTGAATAATAGTAGGCATCGAGCCACATCCATGATCATTATGTTAAACACGCCAAATTATTTAATCCTTTATTTCACTTATACATCCCCTTATTTCCTATGCAGTATGAGCTGTGCCATGACTAGAGTATTGCACTGGATGATATGAGATACAAATGCATAATGTAAGATAACAAAATGAAACTGTTACTAATGCAACAGTATGCTAATAGTTTTTCTGCATAATTAATTGAATCTTTCGGGAGAAAGCCATTTTCTTTCTGTTTCTCTTGGAAGCATCATGAGTACCAACTACCTCCAGGCATAATGACGGAGATATTCGACAAAAAGTAAAGAACAAGCACACAATCTTAGATTATTTGAAACTGATTTTATAGTTATATCCTTCAATCTATAGTGAAACAAGTCATTAAACATTTAGTTCAAAGTCTTGCAATTAATTTTATTATCTACAAACTTGTCTGCGATGGAACTGGTAAAGGCAACTAGACGAATAATACACCTGGAAACAATGAAACAGTACAAGATTAAGAATCTTACATTGGTGATGCCCTTTCGACATTGCTAGTTCGATTCCAGAAACTGCAGAGAAAACTGCATAAAACACGGGGTGCATTGAACATAAATTAACAGACTCCAAAATTTCAAAAATAAAACCGCATAAACAAACGAAATACCCGAAATTGCAGGACTGAGTATGCCATCACCAATGACCATACAAGCGCCAGTTAGAGCCAATAATAGCAAAAACTTTTGTAGAACTCTATGTTTTTCCAGAATAGATTTTAGCCTTGCGCTAAAAGTAGAAGGTGCAGGACTAATAATATCCTTCTTGTACATTGACAAATCTTCATCTACAACCTGGCTACTGGACAAAGAATTCACTCTGGCATGTCTACATAGAAGTGAATAAAGTGCAAATGTGCCTCCTTCACCGTTATCATCTGCCTTTAGCACAATGAACACATACTTTAGAAGAGGAACTATTGTTAATGTCCAAAATACAAAGGATAAGACCCCATAGATTTCCTCATTAGTCTCAGAATGTTCAATGTCATCAGCAAAAGTACTCGTGTATACATATAATGGTGATGTACTCAAATCCCCATACACAACACCCAAACTCTGATAAGCTAATGTCAAAACTGTTCTCCAAGATTCTTTCTGCAATCCCACCAAAACAAAATTTATCAGAGAAAAAACCACCCAAAAGAAGGCTCAAATTCATCAATGATTTCAAACAGAACTCACCTTAACATAATTCTGATGAAACCCAGTTTCAAGATCCATTGTGGGAGCTCTTAGAACCCCAAAAAAACCATTTCCACTGCAAATTCAAGAATTTCAACTATGAACCTTTTCCAAATTACCCTCCCCAGTAAAGAACTTCCAAGAAAAAGAAAAACACAAAATAACAGATTCCAATTATATAAACCCAGAAATATAATAATTTATTTGGAAGGTATCCATATGTTACACACTGAAATAGAAGTTTAACAACCTCTGGAGAAAGAACAAAAGAAAACCCAAAAAACAGTGCTGTAAAAAAACTGATAAAGAAAGGTAACAACTTGGAATCAGAGCATATTGACTCGAATAATTTGCTAGTGACAGCTTAAGATAGTATTATTTTTACAATATTTTACGAGAGTGAGATGTGGTTTGTCATTCATGAGAGTATGTTACTTTCAAGTTTTTCCTTCTGAAAGATATACTCTATTTTGTGACTGTATATTTGTCGGAAGTTGGTGTTTTTTCCATATCTTTCCATTTGGCTATGAATGTGTCGATGAAAGCTATGAAATCAAGCAGACAATAAGATGATTAAGATATAAATCTATGCTATTGATTATGGATTAGCATTTTGATTTGACAATCTGGAATTCAGATTCTGTTTATAAAGATTACTGGAATGCGTTTACTTTATCAAATTTCTTTGTGGGACCGCTTAAATATAAAAGCAATAATAAATATTTAAAATTTGGATTACGCTTTTAATGATGTCAAGTTATAAAATGAAAATAAAGTTCCATCTCAAAATTGAATAGTAGACTTTAAAAATTGAGTAATGCTATTTAGTTACGTTGAGGTTGCAGTCTCAATCTAAGCGATGATAATGTGACATTTAATGCATGTACTGGAGTTGAAACCCTAACAAGACTATATAGCATTATTCTTAAAAATTTGTGTTCTTCAACCGGATACCATTGAATGCATGTTTAGCTTAACAAAATATTGAAGTTTTAGGATGAAAATTCAAAAGTCTCAGCCATTTATTCATGTGTAAATTAGAGTCACTATCTTACTACGTATGAAACATGAATTCATTTTAATAAATAAGTATAAAGAAATTTGAATTCAAAGTTTTTATTTGCTTGGGTGGTGCAACTTCAGTTCACCTTAAGCTTTTGTTTGGTAATCATTATTTTTAAAATATATTTTTCTATCGTATTTTCAATCACATATTCTTCAATAAAATTGTATATACATAAACCCAAAATTTTTCTTTATTTTTTAACCACGCAATCTCCATCAAAATATTATTCCAAAATACATTATTTCGAAAAAAAAAAATTGAGCTCAAACATGCTCTGGATCTTTCTTGATCTTGTTTTTAGCTTCCTCGAAGAACTGTTTTCTTATAATTATGGAAGTATAGTAATCAATTACAGTTTTTCGCATTTATTTTGAAGTATGTAACAAGAGGTTACTTTCAATTTTATTTGAAGAGGCGTGAATTAATTATGATATATCGACCAATTATTTAAATTATAATAGTAGGTTTTACTTTAATTAAATAATAAATATAAATGTATTATCCCAATACGACATAAATTTAAATGTATTTAGTGGTGAACAAGTATATATCCAGCTTTCGTTTACTCAAGTTATTCAATTCAAACTATTAATAATATTATGTGGAACGTGTGATTGTTACAAATCAAATCTCTGTCACTTAAAACGTCTAAATAATAATCATCATATAAGAATTTGTGAGTTTTCAAAAAGTTAGAATGATTATTTTTTCGCATGAACCACCATTTCAGAAAACGTGATATTATTTGCTTTAAACAAAAAATAACTCGTTAAGTCTTCAAGGCGATTATGTTCATATTCGAGACAATATGACAAACTCTATTTCTTTAACAGAATTATAGCTGAACATTTTACCAATTTTTGGCTTTTTGAATGTCATTATTTTGACCTACCAGCAACCTGTGATGGGTTGTCACCTGCCATAGATGAAAATGAAATATTTTGTGTAGACTTAGAGACGCAATTCGTACATTTGCAAATTGCAAATATATCTTCCACTTGTACAAGAAACTGACTTGTCCGAAAGAGTCATGACTTATGTCGTAGATATTAAGACCCCACATTTGATGTTTCAAATTTGTTGTTTTCTTAGCCGTCGCTCAATATATTTTGACATTTTGACATATAAGTTTTTCTTAACAAGTAACAAGATGTCGAACGTGTTAAAAAATTATTTTGACGCTTTTCATCTGCTAAGAATATGTAATGTATTGACGTGTAAAAAATAAACCGAGGAGAACAAATACATTTCAATTTAGTTATTAAAATACTTGGATGAACCATACGCCCAATTTGAATTGATTAGTGGACCTTATTATTATTTTTTTCTAAAACCTCTCTTATATTATTTTTCACAATGGATAAACTATTTGATTCTATTAAATCGAGTTTCCTTTTTTATATATATATATATATATATATTTTTTTTTTTTAAATCTAAATTTAAACTCAGTTCGATGTGTTAATAATGGCAACTAGGAGTTAAGATTATTTATGGTCACAGTTAAAGATATTAATAATTCACCTTTATGGAAAGAAATAAGTTGAAGCCATGTCTAAAATTCATTTATAATTTTTAAGTGAAATGGAAAAGTTGATGGCTACACGCAACCACACCCAGACGTAGTTTCGAGGTGTGACAACTTGTTTTTTTATTTTTATTTTTATTTTTCTTAGCTAAATTTTTATTATTTTTAATCAAATTTATGAACAACACAAAGTCTGGCCATGATATATGGTTCCTAATTTAAAAAATTGAAAAAAATCTAATTAAAGTCTACAATTAATTTTAATTATATATTTTATTGAGCCCCTGTTTGATGGCCATTATTTGCAGAAAAGATATTTTGATTAGTGAATTTTTGTAGACTGAGTGGTTAAAAAGTAGTGAAAATTTTTGAATTTACGTGCAAAATATTTTATTGTGTGAATGTGTGGTTGCAAATAAGTATGTAGAAAAAAAGTCTAGAATTAAATACAATCAAACAAGGGCTGAATTCATTTCAACCACAAATTTCATCAATTTTTATCAAAAAATTTTAAAAAATTGATTTTTAGCAACATAAAAAGAGCTTGAAATAAAAACGAGAATGGTTCTTTGGAATTCTTTATATCTTCCTAGCGGCAACTTACTTACAAATAATTTTTTTTTTTTTTTTTTTTTGAGAAATTTGTACTTACGAGTAGACATACAATAAATTATTTGGGTGCGATAAAGAGTTTTGTCGAGCTTTAATTTTTTTTACCTTTAAAGTTGTTGCACTCAGACATATGAAATTGAAATAACGTTCTTGCTTTAGGACTTCGACACACAATAGAATTGCAAAATAATGCACATTTAAGATTGTACTGAATTTTTTCAGGAAGATCGTCCAATATACAAGTTACCTAAGGCGTTTCAGAAAATAAATTAAAAAATATGCAATTTGTCTATATAGAATGACTTAAATTATCTCGACTCGGGTGTAGCTTACATACGTGTCATGTAATAATCTACAAATGAAATTATTGGTAGATTTGTCAGGTTTGTTTGGGAATTTTATAGAAGGAATATTTAACAAATAATTTTTAATTTTGGGAATGTTATTGGCTTTTAAAAAAATCGACTGTCAAACAACCCATTAATATAATTTTAAAAAATACATTATATTGTGAAGTAAATGAATTGTTTGTTCCCTTTATTTTATAGGAAAAATCGTCATTCATTATTGAGATGGAAATATGTCCCTTTCTAAGAATTTTTTTCAAAGTATTATTTTATCATTTTATCATTAAATAAGTAACCCCGTGCAACACAAATTAAAAATAAATTACAAAAATCAACTACTCTTTACTTTAAATAACTTTTTTTTAGTCAATTTATGCTACAAATATTCTAATATTCAAAGATCTGAACTCTAGATTTATTAAAATTACTAAAAGATCTCCAAATTATTAAGAATAGTGGTAAAAAGTCCTATTTTCACTAAAATATTATAAAGAGATAATTTTAAAGATCTCCAAATTATTAAGAATAGTGGAAAAAAGTCCTATTTTCACTAAAATATTATAAAGAGATAATTTTTATATCGATTATAAATAAAATAAATAATTAACTATAAAGATTCTGATCATTACTTAATTAGGTCAATGTTTTAAAATGAATCACATGATAGAGCTGTTTTGGTGTGTAACAATATTTCAAAGCTGGATTTATTTAATTTTTTTTTTCCATATTCCATAGTCAAATATAGGATGTTGACAACCCTTGGTTCGGATCGGGTCGAAACATTATGTCCCTATTTGGTATAGACTAAAATTTAGATTTTAATTTAAGTCAAAGTCAATAATTAATTTTAACAACGTATTTTATGGAATTCACAATCTTTCCATTATAGATTTTATCAATTTTTATTAAAATCTACTAAATATCGAATTTTAGTCTCCATCAAATAAACTGGAGCTTTGATAAGTTAATCACAAGTGGTGGACAATCTTGACCGATTCAAGGAGGTCCAAATTCATGATGTTGACCTTTAATTTCGTCCCTAAATTTTTCTACAGAATGAATTGTCTCATGTGTTTCAAAGAGAAAAAAAAATGTCTTATAGGAGATAATCGAGAAGTGCCCCGGTGTCACGGACCGCAGCTTCATAAAGATCTCCAAATTATTAAGAATAATGGAAAAAGTCCTATTTTCACTAAAATATTATAAAGAGATAATTTTTATATTGATTATAAATAAAATAAATAATTAACTATAAAGATTCTGATCATTACTTAATTAGGTCAATGTTTTAAAATGAATCACATGATAGAGCTGTTTTGGTGTGTAACCATATTTCAAAGCTGGATTTATTTAATATTTTTTTTCATATTCCATAGTCAAATATAGGATGTTGACACCCCTTGGTTCGGATCGGGTCAAAACATTATGTCCCTATACGACTAAAATTTAGTTAATTTAAGTCAAAGTCAATAATTAATTTTAACAACGTATTTTATGGAATTCACAATCTTTCCATTATAAAATTTGTCAATTTTTATTAAATTCTACTACAACTCGAATTTTAGTCTCCATCAAATAAACTGGAGCTTTGATAAGTTAATCACAAGTGGGGGACAGTCTTGACCGATTCAAGGAGGTCCAAATTCACGATGTTGAACTTTAATTTCGTCCCTAAATTCACGATGGAGAATTGCAGCTACGATATCAAACTTTTCATTTTATTGCATACTTGATTCAAACATTTCATTTGTATCACCTACAATATCAGACATTTCAAAAATTTGCACTTGAATCCATTTGACCGTTAGTTGACCGGAGCAGTAAAACTTGACCAAATGTAATAAGGGTAAAATAGTAACTTTATAATTTTCATAAAAATACAATTATAATAAAGAACAATTACATCATAAAAAATAAAAATAAAAAACAAAAGTTATCTTCTTCACCCCAACCGCCACCCTAAAACTAAACTCAAAAAAAAAAAGAGGTTTCGCCATCCCCGGGCCATCGCCACCGCCACCCATCGACGTCGGCACCATCGTTACAGTCCAAACAACTGAAGAAACTATTCGTGCTGGTGAACAAATTTTTGGAATAGATGTTGGAAAAATGGTTTATATATTAGTGAAAT
>CAIGRN010105897.1:0-30128 GCA_903798345.1 Fraxinus anomala | reverse complement strand
ACTCTCTCCCTCCAAGATATAGCCAATACTGTCCAACTAAATAGTGCAAAGGAAGCTGAGATGCATGTACTTCAAATGGTAGGTGCAGTGTTCCAATTTTTATAGTGGAAACATGAATTGACCTGAGGTGGTCTTCTGTGACATACATGCTTCTAACTTATTACAGATCCAAGATGGTGAAATATATGCAACAATCAACCAGAAGGATGGAATGGTTAGATTCCTAGAGGATCCTGAACAATATAAAACATGTGAGATGATTGAACGAATTGACTCGTCAATCCAGAGGTACGTCTTTCAGAATTTTGAATTGTTCAATTCTCTTGCCGAGGGAAAATTTTTTCAATGAAAACCTTTGCCAATTGGCTGGCTGGCTTTTGGAAGATTCTTGTGAAAATCCTGTAGATAGTTTCAAGACAAACTTGTAAAATTTGAAGGATTATATGAAAAATTTGCTAGTGATATTCATTTTGGCAATATTTTTGGGGGAGTGTGCACATTCCCTTTCGTGCTTGCTATTTTTTTTAGATCTCCTGTGTCCTTGTGTATCTTCTGAATTTTGGGAGTAATATTCTTAACACTTATTTTTTTGGGAAGCAACCTAATTACCTAGTTCCGTTCTTTTGTTTTTCCTTGGATTAATAGTTTGCAGGGCTTGACTTGTAGACATCATTGTAATATCTTCATGTAATTTAAGTGGATTAGTTCTGATGCTCCTCTTGAATTTTGTTTCAGGATAATGATGCTGTCTAGAAAGCTAACGGATATGGATGAACAACTTTCATGTGATCCTTTGTACTTAGCAAAGGTGAGTCTCTGAACGCTCCTGCCGAACTCGTTGGTTTTCTCAAATTGTATTGGTAACTAAATTCTTTTTTGGTCTATATATGTCCAGGCTGGAAAAGAGCGACAGAAATTTGACTTTGACGATTTCGACACGGTTCCTTCTTCTAAATTCACCATATGAAATGCATTATGTAAAACACATGCTAGCTAATCTATGAACGAACTACTTTCTGTATCCTTTTGTTTGGGAAACGGGGACGAGTATGTGACCTTGTGTTTGGATCAGATCATGAAGAAATTATCAAATCCCTCCTTCTATACAGAAAAATGGATAGTTTCTAAGGCTTTAAGGGTATGTTAGTGCTGGACATGGCTAAACATGACACTTGATTTCAACTTGTATTTCTTTCTTAATATTTGCTCAATATGTGCTGTTGCATATAAAACCAACTTAAGAGCAGCCAAATGAAACGTGAGCTTTGAAGTACCAAGAGCATGTTTGGCTTTGCTTAAAAGCCAAAAACAAGCAGCATTATTTTTCCATTCTATGAAGAACATTCGATATACCATCATGCAAGACTGTCTAGTAGCATTTCCAATTGGTTCTTATTAATCGCAATTCATAATAAATTTTGGCTCCAATAGAATTATCAAATTGTGGTTATGAATCTATGATTATCCTGTTTATGTAGTTAGTTTGACTAATATAGAGTAAACGTGACAGTCTATTTGGCAATAGCTAGATTGCTGAGCTGGTTTGTAATTAACCCACTCTACAGTCTAGATTATCAGCATCCCCGAAGCTAATCATAAAGTTTATGATGCCACTTTTCAGTTTGGGAATGGTTTGGTAAAGAGTAATACTATTTAACACTACTCAAGTTAAAATATCTAAATTAGGAAGTACTGATGTGACATTAAATGAAAAGTATAATTAAATAAGTCATATAATTTTACATTTCATTGAGTTATAAGCAAGGCCCACTTGAATTGGTATTATAACATCAGTGGTGTTAGATAACATTATTCTTCAATGGAATGGATGTTTGGACATTTGTTCTGGGTTGTCTGGACTCTTGACCAAGTTCTTATTCCTTTCGTGCTATATCTAGCAGACAGATGACGGTAGAAAATGGGAGTTAGCCTCGTATGCCCCTATCTTCTTTCCATATATTGATTCAAATACCTTCACTATTTTAATAAATAAAACTTGGAAAAATTGGACCTCCAAGGATTCTAGGCAATATCAAAAAGACAAGAAATCTTCTATACAACTTCATCTATAAAGACTACTAGTATTGCAACAAAGTGGGGGCTTACTAAGGTAACTATAACGTCGGAAACATGAAAACACTAACGTGTTGGACTCGTCATTACAAAGATCCTTCAATTAACACTTCGAGAAAAATCAATCTGTCTAGCGTACAACAATGTATTGAAGCACTAGTGTTAATGCTATGTGAATCCAACAATAAATATCTGTTTCAATCCAACCGTTGTTCTCTTTTAAGGGCTTATTTGAAAGAGACCGGAGATTTCAGATAATACTTTTGATTAATTTATACACATTTGGAAGATCCTTCCAAGAAATTATTTAACAATTTAGACGTGGATTTCCAAAGCCGAATCCTCACTCCTCAGTATGCATCCTCACTCCTCAGTATGCATCATATCTGAGTTTAAAATCTGCCGGTGCAGATTCTTCAATCTCCAATGAACACTTCGTATTTAAATCACAGGAGAAATGTGTTCTGTACCCCGTTGTAATCATGCACAGCTGAGGTTGAAAAGAACGTTATCCTACTATCACAGCTTACACTCTGGCAGCAAAGTCTTTCTTAATTCCTTTCTCAATATTTTCCCAGCTGCGCTCTTAGGTATCGAGCTAATAAATACGACTCGTCGAACTTTTTTGTACGGAGCAACCTGAAAAAAATATTCAGGCCCAGAGTTTTTGAGCAATTTAATCAAAGAAATTGTGAAATCGATTAATTTTTGTACTTTCAAGAAAAAAATAACTGGAGAAATAGAATATCAAAGGATAACAAAATGTTTATAAGCATTGTTAGTAGATGATAGTTATATGGAAACAAAATGCTTTCATACAAGTCTTAACAATCAAATTGCTCAAAATTTTGAGAAACATACCTGCTTTGAGATAAAATCAAAAACTTGTGCTTCGTCAAGGCTGCTTTGGGGACGTCGAATGACACAAGCCAACGGTACTTGACCAGCTTCTTCGTCCGGGTAGCTGTGAAATATACAGATGTAGAACATAGGAATGTTGATCAAGATTATAATAAAGAATAATGCTAGTTATCCTCACTGGAGATGATCCCATGTGACAAGGCAAGTGATAAGGGTTGAAACGATAAGAACAATAAAGAATAATGCCATTTATCCCACAGTTGACCTCTTGCAATGTGATAAGTGATGAGACATGAAATGATAAGGCCAATTAAATGGATGAATATCCAAGTATTACAATAAAGAATAATGATATTTATCTTCACTGGGGATGATCCCTAAAGTGATGAGGCGGATGATGATGTGTGAAATGATAAGGCCAATGAAATGTGTGAATATGATACCCAATTTATTGGTCTTATCAATTAAAGTCTCATCACCTACCACATCCCCAAGTATAAATAACATCACTCTAATATAAATTCCAATTCTGCATTTTTGCGGATGTGTTACTGCTTGATTCTCAAGCCCTTGAAGGAAAAGCAGAAATTAATAATCAAATTAATAGCATGTTTAGGAAGTGTATATAAAATGTTTATATTGAAAATAGATAAAAATGAGTGGTGAATATGTGCATAGTACTTGTAGGTCCCTCAAAATGTGGAGATAAAAAGTGACTTGATTGTTTATAAACAAGAGCCAAACATAGGCTAAGAAGCTGTAAAGGATAACCTGCCTGAAAACTAATTCTCAGAGTAATGACAAAACAATTTATCAATTAAGCATAATCGTATTCAAGAATTTTGTACACTGATTAGATAGCACTCCACTGTATTAAAGAAGAAAGACCCAGTTAAAATCTTGTTCATCTGTCTAGTTCTATGCAGTACATGCAATCAAATTTTCTGAAATGAAGCTTACGGTATTACAGCAGCATCTACAATATCTGGGTGTGACAGAAGCAGCTCTTCTAGCTCAGCAGGGGCAACCTAAACAGATAACATAGGTAAACTTACTAGTTACTATCAAACAAAAGTAACTTTTAGACAACCTAAAGTAAGTTACAGAAAAGTATCTTCTAAGCTTAGGAAAACATGCTAATTTGGAAGTGAAAATATATTATGGTCACACTTGATTAAATGTAAAACCTTATACAGAGGATACCACTAGTGATGCTAACCTGGTATCCTTTGTATTTGATTAACTCCTTCAGCCTATCTACAACAAAAACGAAACCTTCATCGTTGATATAACAAACATCACCGGTCCTCAGCCAGCCATCGTGAACCAAGGTTTCGGAAGTTGCCTTGGAGTCGCCCAAATAACCTACAAAAACATCACAAAGTTCTTGGAGCACATTGAACTACCCCTCAAAAAGCAAGATCAACCAAGCCAACCTATCCCAGCCACCCAAGCCAACATTACTGATTTTATACACTTATTTGGACTTAAAAATATAGACATTTGATAGTTTTTTAGGATAATTATATCCTAATTTATTGTATATTTCGTTTATTAAGAAGTGGAATTGAAAGAAAGAAGCGATCATTGGAGAAAAAGGGCAAGATCCACAGTTTGGGGATTAAAGTGTAAATACTCAAAAGTTGTGTCAAAACTCACGATGAATATTAGAAAATGTTAGAGGTTAATTGGATACAATTAGAAGTCAAAATGAGTAAAATATGACCAAAATATTTTCATAAATCAATTTTCAACTGCACAAGATTGTTTCAGATTTTCAGCCGGAGATTGAGACCCATTTTTGACCCAGTAAACGTTCGAATTGCAAAAGAGTTATTTCTAGTAAAATTGTAACTCTTTTGAGTTATTGTTACAATTCAATTTGAATCGCCTCAATTGAATATCAGGAGAGAAAGTTATGATAAAAATGCAAAAGGAGGTGCAGTGCTGAAATTTTTCCGAGAGGTTATGGCATCGAGACGCCACTATGCTGTCTTTGCGGCGCCGCTAGTGTATCTAGGGCATGTTTTTTGCCCGTTTTGAAACCCATAAAAATCCTACATTTGACATAAACATGGGAAGGAGTACAAATACAAGTTTTTGACACAGGGAGTTTCACACAATTTGAATGAGAAAAACACATAATCATCAAGATCAAATAGCAAAAACTAGGGTTTGAAGACACTTGAAATTGAAGAAGATTCTTGGTGCAAGATCCAATTCTTTCTATGATTAAGATTTCTAAACCCAGTTATGAACTCTATACTTTTTTGTTTTTCTTTCATTATTATTTGTAGCTAAATTTATAGCTAGAGTAAACAATATAATTTATGTGAGACCCTTTATTTCTTTTATTGAAGATCTAGTTCTTTAAATGCACGTGTTGATTTTATTCATGAATTTAATATTTTGAATTCTTTGGCCAATCTAATTACGAATCGAGATGTGAGTTTTAAATTTAGACCACATGGTAAAAAATTCGATAATTTAGTATAACGTATAGAGATATCTATACTAATTATTGCGACCATTAGATGAATTCTTAGAACTAATATTTCATTTAATTAAAATTAATTCATATAGAGATTTGGAATTGAATGAGTTAAATAAATTCAATGAGAACTCGAAAGTGGTAAATTGAATAATTTAGAAGAATTCCATCGAAGACTACAATAGTAATGAATCTTGATTGGAGAATTAAAGGGGATCCATAGATAAAATTGTAATTCCAACAACAACATTCATACTTTTAAAACCCAAATTCGATAAATTAGTTTAATTGTTCTCGTGGGAACGATATCCAAACTCATTAGTCCACTATATTATTTGTTACGATCCGTACACTTGCGGGATATAAAAATCGAAAACACATTTTTGGTATTGTTGCCGGGGATTACTTTTATTTAATATTGGTTTTAATTATTTCTTGCTTTTGTTTGATTTTTTTTTCTTTTTTTTCAATTGATCTATTTATTTTTCTTTGCTCCATCGACATGAAATTAAAAGAAATAAGAGGTCAAAAATTCACAATGTTTGATCCCAACTTAAATGAAGGTGACATGCTCTTTGGAGAATTCTTCTTTAGACAATAACTTAAAAAGTGGGAATACGATCAATCTATTGTATTTGATAAGGATGGCTTTCCGAAGGGATTAAATATCAAATCTATTGTTTATGAGATTAAATCAACTTGTGAATATTGTGGGGCATTGCATTTTACAAAAAAAATGCTTGTTATTGGTGACTTCAGAGGAGGTTAGGAAAGCTATATTTGATGATCCATACAAACAAGATGATAAAGATGAAATAGTTACGGGAAACATCATCATGCAAAAATATAAAAGGATTGAAGATCAAGTAATTTCAGATTAACCTAATAACATGCCAATGGAGGATCTCTTCATTATTTAATCCGATGAACCAATTAAAGAAGAGCATGTAGAAACGAATAAATTAATCACGAAGGAGCCAAATGAATTAGTGACATTCAAAGAAGATGTGATTAGCAAGTAAACCTCCAATTTCATTGATTTTGTGATTAAAGTCGATGAGATAATTGAAGTCTTCTTAGTCGAGTTCGAATTGAGAAATTTAGACAAGTCATACTGTATTCAAAAAGGCAAAGTACAATTTTGGAGGACATGTGAAATATGGAACAAAGTCAAATTGAGCAAGTTAAGCAAGACATCCAAAGTCATATTCAAAGTGTCATGAAACACTTGTGCAAAAGTATAGCTAAAGACTTTAAATTAAACACTTATTGGGAGGCAACCCAGTTTCTTACCATTTTATTTATTATGCTTTCTGTATTTGCATTGCATATGGTCTATTAAAGTGCATTAGTTTTGGGCATATTTCTTTTTCAATAAGAGGGTCATCATATCGATATTAAGCCTATTAAAATAAAATCATATATTTGAGTCAAAAATAGTAGGAAAGATATGTGGTATATTTTTCAAAGCTCCAGGGACGAAAAAAAAATCTAGTTGTCATATACGCCACATTATTGCTTTTAAACTATCTCTTAACTCTTATATTTGTCTTCTTTCATTTTTCAAAAGTATATAGATATCAAGCAGGAGGTAGCTTAGAAAAGCATTGAATGAAATCATCCAACAAGTCACCTTAAATATCAGACAAAAAAATTGGAGAATACATTCTTCCTTTCTTCCCCACCCCTATATGTACTATACTAGACTTTAAGATATTTAGGATAATGTCTACTTTAAGTTTAAGGATGGAAAATATTGAGTTTTTAGTTTTTGTGTGTGATTGTGTGTTTGTTGCTTTATTAATATACAAAAAAAAAAAAAATTGAAAATCGAAAATAAAATAAAATAAATCTTTCTTGTTTATTGTATGCTTGTGTGGATTTGCTAGCTTTGATTGCAATGATGAATATATTTAAAATTATGTATTAATTTATGAACTGTGGATATGTTACATGTTTAGATTAATTGATTCTTATTCATGTAAAACTCGATACTATTTGCGTACATGAATTAAGTTTAGCATTATAAAGTAATGGGTGGATTCATATGCTTGATAGGTTGTAATAGTAGAACTTAGATGATAAACCTAAAAGTTATTACAGTATACATCATTCGACAAAATTTAGATTTGTTTGGATGTGATTTTACTATTGTAGGAGATATGAATATGAATGGGGAATCCTGTGTGTGTAAATTCTTGTGTGAATTATCTAAAGTCAATACAATAAAAATTAGGCGAATATCTTAAATTAGGGGTCAATTTTTGAGAATGAATGTTTAATAAGTGGCATTGCATTAATCATGGAAAAAAGGGAGGAAGAATAAAGAAAAAAAGAAAAGAGAGGAAAAAAAATTATCTCGTTGTGAAACGTCTTTTTGTAGCTTTTATGATTTGAGTGATTAAGCCTGCAAATGTATCTAAAAACCTAGTGCCCTATGATTGTTTGACTTGGGATTCATAGACCTAAAACTCGCTACAAGAGTAATTAAAAAGTTTAATGGTGAGAAATCTGCGCATAAGATAAGAAAAAAATAATTATGTATGTATGTACTACATGCCTTGATTAAATCCGAAACGCTTTGAGAAAATTAGATCTTTAACAAGGGATTATTATTCTAGGTGAGTCTTGGAGGTTGAAGTAATCAAAATTTGGAAAATCCTTGTTTGTTAAAGTGTTGACATGTAATTAATGAGATCCATCCAAATTAAAGAGGGTGTGGAATAAGTATAAAGAGTCAACCTTATAGAACATACTGGGAACAACATAAAAATAACAATGTTGGAGGTGTGTGAATCTTACGAGTGATGAAAATGTAAATTTGACCATCGAGGTTCGAGAATTGGAGCAACTCATGAAGTATAATGTTTTGCTTAATTCTTCACACACACACACACCAGTTTTACATTGGAGAAGTTTGTATTGATTTTGGTAATGTAACTTTGAAGTTGTTTATATATTTAATAGCATGATTTCAATTCTGAGGCATAACGGCAAGGCATCTAACCAAAAATCTCTTTCCATGTTTGTGTGTTTATTAAGTAGGTTATGAATTTTTTGATGTCAAACAAATGTTTAAATTTGAGGGTGTTTGATAAGTGCATTTTATACACTTATTTAGGCTCTAAAATATGGATATTTCGTAGTTCTTTAATGAAATTATTGCCTAATTTATTGTATAATGAGTTTATTATGTGAAACTCAATGAATGTGAGTGGAATTGGAAGAAAGAACCGAAAATTGACAAAAATGGGAAGATTCAAAGTTTGAGGACTAAAGTGTAAATACTCAAAAGTTGTATCGAGCCTCATGATGAAGACTCAAGAATGTTAGGGGGTCAATTGGATGCAATTAGAAGTAAAAAAGAATGAATTATGATCAAAATATTTTCACAAATCAATTTTTTAACCATACGAGTATGTTCCAATTTTTTAGTCGGAGATTGATACCCATTTTTGACATGGTAAATGTTTGAATTAAAAAAAAAAAATCTATCTTTAGTAAAGCCATGTCCCTTTGAGTTATCTTTTTAACGCATTTTGAATCGTCTTAATTGAATATTAGAAGAGAAAATTATGACAAAATACTAAAGAATGCACACAGTTGGAGCAACATGTGGTGCCAAGCATCGAGATGCCCACTCTTGGGGAAAAAAAAAAAAGCGGATTCACAAGGCTACATTTGTAGCAGCATGTGGCGCCGAGCATCAAGGTGCCCACTATAGGGAAAAAAGAGCAGGTTTGCGGTGCCACTACGCCGCTTGTTGTCAAATAGGGTTTTCAAGTACAATTTATTTTTTTAAAAGTCTAATTCAATTAAAACTCTTTCAAAACTTGAAGAAAATATAAATACAACTCTAGAGAACACAATTTGGGGAGAGGAAAAAAAAACATTATCATTAGGATCAGAGAGCAAAAGTTAAGGTTTGAAGACTTTTGAAATTGAAGAAGAGTCTTGGTGCAAGATCTAATTTTTTCTATAATCAAGATTTCAAAATTCGATTATGATCTCTCTACTTTTTGTTTTTCTTTCATTATTATGGGTAACTAATTTTCTTGTTAGGGCAAACAATGTAATCTATGTGTTTGTGTGTGTGTGTGTGTACTATGAAACTAATGGAGCTTAAATTTTTGGTACGTACAAAGTAAGTAATTAACTATACTTTGGCCATATTTGGTATTGATTAAAATCAATATTTTAATTCAACTAAATGTTAACAATTAATTTTTACCACACATTTTATGCGTTCCACAACTTTTCAACCACATATTTAATCAAGTTTTACCAAAAATCTAATTTAAACCCTATCAAACAAGGGCTTAACATATGTCTACAAATTAATAAATGATTAACAATAGTGATATTCTTCTTTCTCTCAACAAGAAAGTCAATCACAATTCATGAACGAGGTCGGGTTTCAGTTGATGAAAACCAACTCTTTTATATCAAGGGTGTAAAGAATGAAGTAAAAAATGATCCATTTTAAGTACAACATCATATTCATGTTGGATCCATCGTTTTTGTTCACAAAAATGTATCTCGAATAAAAATTACTGCAAGTGTACGGTTCGTAACAAGTAATAAAGTGGAATTTAGAGTTCCGAATATCGTCCCAAGGGATTTATTTAGTTCAATTTCACTATCTTGACCTTAACCGAAACAAGAAAATAACACATTTATGTTGTGGTGAAAATTTTGATTAAACTAATTTACGAATATGAATATGATTCAACTAAATGAACTAGGATGAAAAACAATGCTTAAAAACGAGTTGTTAAATTTAATGAATAAAAGGCGCACTAGGATTACGAATCACCATGCAATAATCTCTTTTAATTCAAATTCTACAAATTGACAATATGGATGAAGTTTTGCAGAATCAATGTTCTTATTCTATCCAATAATCTCTCTCGAGTAATAGTTGAACTTACTCTCATACACGATCCAACTATATCCCTATAACGAATGCAAATATATAAGAATGCATGAATTTCTGTGAACACTAAGAGATTCACGTAAGGAATATCGGTATATCTCTATCCCCTATCGGACCCTACGATGATTTATACCTTATCAAATCTATTTTCTTTCTCTCAAATGCATGAAATATGCCACCAGATTCACACAATCATTTGCGATATAATTGTGGAGAAAAATAATTGTATATAAATCATTCAAATTCAAACAATATGTTTTAATGTCAAAATTGTAAAATTGAGAATTTTAAGATCACATCACATGGTTCATTATTCTCCTAGTACAAAAATATCTAGCCTAACATGGAAAAAAATAATAAAACCCAAACAATTGAATAAATGACATCACCGAATTTAAATTTTGCTTGAAATCCCATCAATCTTGTGTTTTTCTTCATTTTCTTGGTTCAATATCTCCTTTAATGTGTGTTCTAGGGTTGTTTTCTCTCTTGGAATGCCCCCCTCATATTTGACGGCTCTCGGCTTTTATATTCATCCCAAGATTCATTTCCTAAAGTGTTTGAGCGGAATAAGGAAACCAAAATTTTCGCATTAAAAACCTACCATGCGACCGCATGGTTATGAGCTATGTGACATCATGGTTCATCTAAATGAGGCCTTTTGGTTCCCTGCATGGTCCCATGTGACCGCATGGAAGTTCTACCATGTGGCCGCATGATAGAGATAAACTTCCACATGTGTCGTTTTAGTCATCGACCTTATTTTCTTTCATTTTAACATTTTTTTCCATTCTCCTTCTTCTAATATCCCTTGTACTAATCAAATTAGGACTTAGCTCGTATACATTCTCAAGTCGTGCTAAGAGTCATTTTTTGGCTATTTGCACTTTGGTCCCTGAACTTTTGATTTCTTCCGTTTTGGTCCTTTTTCGTATCTTTTCTCTTGAGTTTTCCCATATCTGTCAATATAGTGCTACAAAATGAAATTAAGTAGAATTAAGGCATATTAAAACACTTTTGTCAATAATTAGTCATGTTATGTGGCAAAATAAGTATTGAAAAACACACTTATCAAATCTTCCAAATTTAAACTATTGTTTGTCCTCAAACAAGATAATGACTTCATTCTACACAAAACATGGTTTGATAACCTGCTGTGTCTCAAGATTGGCATTCATCAATCAGCACAAGAAACATTTTCATAAGTACACAATTTAAAATCAGCATTTACCTGTTGAATGTAAAACTCAATGTGTGTGTGTGTGAACTCATGCAAACATATTAAATTCATGATTGGTTCATTTCCAACTAGTAGTAGTCATGTATTTCCTTTCTTTGCTCGAGAGATACACCCCCAAAATTATTTTTTTCACTCTATTTTTCACGAGGCGTGTTCTAAAATTGATCTCATTTAAAGCTACTTCTTACACTCTCTTAGTTTGGATGGATTATACTATCAAAAGTTCACACTTCAACAAGTAGAGACTCCCCTATTTTTTTTTATTACTTCATCCTTTAAGATTAAAATGAATTACTTGTCTCGTATTAAAGGTGTAGTTCTATCAACCGAATGTCATGGGGCTTAATCAAGTATTTGGTACTTTTTCTTATTGAAACATTTTCTCCTCATTTGTTTTCTATATAACCCTTATAGTGAGTTTTAGGTCGATAACACCCAAGTCATATGACCATAGGGCAATATATTTTAAACTCTTGCAGGTTTATTCACTCGAGTTATACACACCCGAGAAGATATTTATTTATTCTTTTCATTCACACGTAGACTAACGCTATGCTCTTTATCTTTTAGACATTCAGCCTTTAAAACATGCCCCTAATTTAAGACTTTCACCTCATCTTCATCTCATTGGTTTAAGGTAATTCACACAAGAGAATTACATGCATGGAACCTCTACTCATCTCAATGTTCCATTACAACAGCTTAACCACCTCCAAACTATTCTAAAAATGGACCATGGTTTAGCACAAAAGAGGTTATTTGGGTTTGTTTACTATGTTTGACTCTTTTCTATTTAATGAATCCAATCATCAACTTAATGTGTAATACATGAGTGTCGTGCGTGGATTATGTCAAGTTTCACATAAACAGGTATTGGTTAATCTAATTATGCACTATATCCACAGTTCCTAGAACATTCTATTCCAATATTCACATCATTACCGGCAAAGCTATCAAACCCACACAAGCACACAAAACTCTAATAGACTGCTATAAATTAATAAATAAAAACTGAAAGTAACTAAATGAAAATCGTGTAATTTTTTTTACTCGACACTCACACAGGAAGCGGTAAATTAAACATAGCTATTGATGAAATATAACTGGTGCAATAGAAATTATGCTACCCCCAAACTGAAACATAACATTGTCCTCAATGTTGAACTATAGTAGAAAGTAAACTTAAGCAAGCAAACTTGAGGGGCAATAATAATTTAAAAGCACAAAAAGAGGATAACTGGCACTCCCATGATCAATATGGAGGTGGTTGTGGAAAACTGGGACCCAAAGTGCTATCTCCAGGTGGTGGAGGTAGTCGTGCCAAAATCTGGTGCATCATCTCAGATTGCTGAGATATTTCTAATTGAAGATCTCGAATAATAGTAGTATGTTCTCGTACTTATGTCTCAATGATGTCCAGTCAATCTCATGTTTCATTAGCCCACAACTGTATCCCATCCACCCGACCGACATAGATGCTCAATCACCTATTCATCATCTCAATTTCCCTTCGAACGGCTAGGGATTCCCTACTTGCAGTAGAGGCAAAGGTCTCGAATCTCTGCAAGTCATTTCGCATCATCTGCATGTCAATGCTCATGACTAAAAAAGGCCTGCTGAAGACTCTGAATGTCCCTATTAGAGCCGGCCATGGTAGCAAACATCTATCTTAACAATTGTGTATCGACGTCCAGCGGTGGTGGCGATGCTTGAAGCATCTTGACATCGACAACCTCCTGCCCTTGTACAGCCTGCGGTTGTTGTTTCTGTTCCCTGGCTAACTTTTTCCCGTGATTCGCCTACCCCTCTCCTGCGCCTCCAATGTGTTGTACTTTATGAATGTGCTTGGTTTCTCAGGTAGTTCCCACGATGGGATGGTGATGCCCGATATCTTGCAGATACCACAAATCAAACTTGAAAATATCAAAGAGCTGTGGCGGTCACCCAAACTCCCAGTGCGTATATCTGTTTGTAGATGAAAGTTGATATCAATCTTTTGTCCCCTAACCAGATGATAGAGAAAATCGGCTTTGGGATTCAGAAATGTGCTCCAAGATAGCTGGTAATAATCATGGATGAACTCAGGTGAAAACATAATGCATTTGCCTTGCACCCATGTCTGTTGCTGATGCTCTGATCCGGGTGTGTCAATCTCACTATTAAAGTTGGCATATGTTTCCCGAGCTAGACTTTCATAAACATGGTACAGTCTCTCTACCAATTTTTCCCACTCGTAGTTCTGAACTAATGTGATTAATTTAAAACCCGAAAAGTCATCAAGTTTCACCGGTCTCTCGAGGTTTATTGCTAAATGGGAGATGATGTCGGAGTATTTTACACTAGCCTCGCTATTCAAAAATAGCCTCACACCCCCTTCAGGTGTCTGTGTGCGGGTCGTGCCCAAAGTAGATCAACCTTTTCCTTTCCCTTGGAAGTACGTTTAGGAGGCATTTTGCAACACAAAGAAAATGGAAACATGTAAGTCATATGTGGTACAAAAATTAATGTGAAGGTGCTTGAAGATGATATAGGAATAGGGGCACCAAATCCTTAAACGTATGTCAAAGTAGGCATGCCACGTGCGTAGTCAAATGTGTCATATAATCGACCAACAAAGTATTAACGATGCAACGATGCCATGCTCAGAAAAATATATCATCAAGGATAGATACGAAATGAAAACTGTCAACATGTAGCTCAAAAACCTCATAGCATTGCAAAAAGAGGAAAATTGTTGCATGTAAAACCATGTTCGACTAAGTAGATTCACCTCTGGACATCGTCTGGAAAAAAAATTCCCAAGCAACCTCTGGGCATAAGAAAGAGGGTATATTAGTCTAAGACATATTCAAAATTGAGATCAAACGGACATCATATGGATTAGAAAATTGATGGTCGAAGTAAGGGACGTGAGGTGCCTTGTGCCTAGCCATGATATGCCTATGTCACTTCCATTGTGATTTTGGTGCGTGGAAAGATATTTGGAAAGGAACATTAACACAAAAAGCAATCTAAAATGCATATTGACAATGTCAAATTCAAAAAGAATCCTAATTCCACACAGATTGTGACTTCTTTCATCGAACACGTTGGAAGCAAGGTTGTGTTTTAAGGATTTCTCAATTCCTTGGTCATATCCCAAGCCAAAAAAATTTCAATACAACTCAATAATAAATAAACCATAATTACCTAATTCCCATCTCCTCAATTAAGTATTCACATAAGCATATATGAAAGAGGAAAATTTGAAACTTAGGGTAAGAATAAATTGTTGACATACCTTGATTGGAAGAGTTGGTGAGATAAATGATTTGTTAGTGTGTTGGGTGCGTGAGTGAGTGAGTGTGGTTTGTGTTGATGTGGGGGTGGTGTGCATGAGGAAGTGTGGTCTGTGTTGATGTGGTGATGGTGTGTGTAACGCCCCGAAATCTATTTCTTTTTTTTTTCCTTAAACAAATAGACTTCAAGTGTTACTAAATATACTTTTCTAACTTAAGAGAAAACTCTTTTTTTTTTTAATTTGAAAATTAATCGATATGTCGATAATGATAATGATAATGATAATGATAAACCAACAGCCCGAGTAAAAGTTTCACATTAAATAAAATCTTAAAAATACTACGATTTCAAACCATCAATACAAATTTAACATAAAATGTCAAATGTTCGGGAAAAAAACTGTTAAATAATGTGCACAAAGCTTAACATAAAAATGTTCTTCAAATAAAATTTGAAAATTATCATTTCTAGAAAAAAATTTACTTGGCGACTCCATAAGCATCACTCAGTCAATCTTCCATGCGTCCACATGATCTGTTCTAATCTAAAAGGTTATTGTAAGAGTGAGCATTTTGAAACACTCAGTAAAAATATGTGCATATTCTTATTTAACTTGATATAAATAAAAAGTGGCATAACGTACCGACATTTCTTAGATTTAAAGCAAATTGGTTGCGATATCTAATAGCTCAAGGAATTTCTTAAGAATTTCTATATTCCGTAGGATTTACATATTCGACCTAACTGTCCATCCCATAGGATTTAATATAGAAATCCAGAGTATTTCGTGCCAAAAATTTATATAAACAACAAGAAATAAGAATCTATCACTTTGCACTAATGTATTCTTACCTCAAATGATATGAAAAATTATGAAAAGATGAGTTGAGATGATAAACAAAAATGAACCAAGTGTAGGTTTGAAAAATGGAAAATGACGTTAAAACAATTCTTACTCATATAAAATTTTCACAGTAACTCAGTCAAACGTTTCATGTTAAATCTTTGAAAGCAAACGCATTTCACATTTACTAATCATTTATAAAGTTAATTAACTTAGTTATTGTTAAAATTAAAAGGATAATTATGTTTAATTAATTATAATGTATTGTACCTTTTCAATTTCCCAAATAATCAACGTACATAAAATATTATAACAACAAAATTTTCTTTCTATCACAATAAATTCGGATATAACTAGCCCAAAATTATTTCTTCTTGAACTCAATTTATATTATTTTATATGAGCTACAAAATGAATATAATATCGATATATTTTTCTCAACTTCTAAAATGCTTAAATATTTGACCCCACATAAAAGTTACGATAAATTCAAATAAAATATATGCATAAGGCAATAAATCATTATGCAAATAGGTGGGTTAAATTTATCATATTAACCTTGGACTTTTGTATGACGATAATGTTAGACATGGACTATTCCACTTGCTAAGTGACCACCATAAATTTTTAGGCCAATGTGAAAGTGGGGAATAAAATTCGGGGTGTTACATCACTTCCCCCTTAAAATAATTGCGTCCTCGAAATTACCTTATTTAGTCGAAAAGCTCTGGATACTTGGCTTTTATTTCCTCTTCTTTCTCCCAAGTAGCATCTTCGATTTCATGATTTTTCTATCGAAATCAAGGCAATTTTTTTATTCCTTAATGCATGTATTTTTCTTTTGATAATCTCCAAAGAAGCATCTTCATACGTTAGATCTTTCTGTACTTCCAATGGTTTATAGCTTATCACATGCCCGGGATCATGCGCGTACTTTCTAAGCAGAAACTTTAAAGGCAATGTGAACAAACTTTAAAATATACTTGACTTCGTGAAAACTCGTTCTTTAAAATATATGGGATCATTCGTACTTTCTAAGCATAAACTTTAAAGGCAATGTGAATAAACTTTAAAATATACTTGACTTCGTGAAAACTCGTTCTTTAAAATATATGGGATCATGCAGTGGGTAAAGGCAATGTGAATTGACTTTAAAATATACTCGACTCTGTGAAAACTCGTTTTTTGGTTTATTTGCACGAACAACTTGATTTTCGACCCTCAATGCAACATGGCATTCTAACGCCCCCACTACTTGTCAAAACACATTTGAAACCACTAGGTGTGCATGTATGCCATGAACTTGACTCCAAAAACATTTTTTAACTTGAAAACACCCGTTGATTCCGAAAAGTACAATCTTGATCTTTTGGCCTCGAAATGCGTGACTTTCGCATCGAATCAACGAAATGCCATTCCAACACCCCCAAACTCATTCACAACACATTTAAAACCAAATGAGATCATGCATAGACTCTTAGTGAACTCTAGGGACGATGAACAACCTAATATGCTTAAAATTTTCTAAAACATAAAAAAATTCCTAATCTAATGCATAAAACGAAATAAGTAAAAGGGAAGAGTATGTTGGGTTGCCACCCAATCAACGCTAGTCTATAGTCTATAGCTCGACTGTACGGTGTTTGATTCATTCTGGTGTGTTGAGGTGAACGGTGGATTTTTCCTTAGTGAATTCACAGCTCCAATAGTGTTTCAGCCGTTATCCATTAACTGTGAAGTTCTCTTTTCTTTCATGTGGATCTCAATAGCCCCGTATAGAAGTACATTTGTAATAGTGTATGGACCCGACCACCTTGACCTCAATTTTTCAGGGAAGACCTTGAGTATAGAATTATACAAAACCACTTTCTACCCCACTTCAAACTCTCGCCTCTGAATATGCATATCGTGCCACCTCTTGATACGCTTCTTATAGAATTTTGCATTTTCACTTTCAATTAGAATTCATCCAATTCATTTAGTTGAAGCAACCACTTTTCACCTGCTCTTTCAAATCAAAGTTTAAATTCTTGACTATCCAATATGTTCGGTGTTCCAACTCAACTGACAAATGACATGTTTTCCCAAAAACCAACCGGTATGGAGACATACCTACAGGTATTTTGAATGATGTCCTGTAAGCCCATAGTGCGTTATCAAGTTTCTTAGACCACTCTTTCATAGACTATTACCTCTAGTATCTTTTTCAACTCCATATTAGAGATTTCAACTTGGCCGCTGCTTTAAGGATGATATGGAGTTGCTACATGATGTCGGACGCCATATTTAGCCAATAATGACTCAAAATGACGGTTGCAAAAGTGTTTGCCCCCATCACTGATTATAGCCCGATAAGTGCCATAATGGGTGAAAATATACTTCATTAAGAATACAATCACCACTTTAGCATCGTTGGTTGGCAATGCTACTACTTCTACCCATTTGGAGACATAATCAACAACAACCAGTATGTATTGATTTGAGAAGGATGGTGGGAACGGTCCTATGAAGTCAAGTCCCCATACATCAAAAAGTTCCACTTCAAGGATGCTGTTTAGAAGCATCTCATTCATTCTCGAAATATTACCTGTGCGTTGACACTGATCACACCTCTTTAGAAATTCAAAAGCATCCTGAAATATTGATGGCCAATAGAACCCAGAATGTAGAATTTTTGTTGTTGTTTAGATGCCCCAAAATGCCCCCCATAAGCAGACGAATAATATTGTTCAAGTATATGCGGTATTTCTTCCTCGGGAATACATCGTCGGATAATCTGATCAGCTCCTCGACGGTAAAGAATAGGATCTTCGCAAAAGTAATATTTTAGCTTAGAGAAAAATTTCTTCTATTGATGACTTGAATAATCTGGTGGATGAATGGATTTGACCAAATAGTTCACAATGTTAGCATAACAAGGCGTAACTTTCACATTAAATATTTGCTCGTCTGGAAAAACCTCGTTAATTTCCACTGACTCATCTTGAGCTCTCCGTTCAGTGGAGATAAGCACCACATTTTTACTTCCCTTTTTATCCCTAATTTCCAAATCAAACTCTTACAGTAGTAGAACCCAACGGATCAATCTCAGCTTGGCATCCTTCTTTGTCATCAAATATTTCAATGCTGCATTGTCGGTATAGACTATGACCTTTGATCCAACAAGATAGGATCGGAATTTATCAAAGACATAAACTATAGCCATGAGTTCTTTCTCGGTAGTAGCACAGTTGAGCTATGCACCATTCAACATTTTGCTCGAATAGTAGATTATATGAAAAAAATTCCTACTCACTGCCCATACTACGTAGTTACTGGCGTCGCACATTAGTTCAAATGGTAGACTCCAATCCGGTGCTATGATGTCAAGTGCTGAAATAAGCTTCTCCTTTAAAGTGTTAAAGGCCACTAAGCACTCCGCAGAGAATTCAAAAGGTACATCCTTAACTAGTAAATTGTAGAGAGGCTTTGCAATCTGTGCAAAATCTTTGATAAAGCGTCAATAGAATCCGGCATACCCAAGAAAACTTTGAACTCCCTTAACTACTGTACGCGGAGGTAGTTTTTTAATAACCTAGATCTTTACTTTATCAACCTCGATCTCCTTAGCTGAAATGAGATATCCCAATACTATCCCCTCTTGCACCATAAAATGACATTTTTTCCAGTTTAATACCAAGTTTGTCTCCTTACATCGCTGTAGTACCAAACTCGAATGCTCTAAACATTCATCAAAGGATGAATAGAAAACAAAGAATTCATCCATATAGATCTCTATGAATTTTCCACCATGTTGGAGAAGATGGCCATCATGCACCGCTGAAAGGTGGCGAGAGCATTGCATAGACTGAACAGCATCCTACGGTAGCCAAAGGTTCTGTAGGGACAAGTGAACGTAGTCTTCTCCTGATCATCTGGTGCTATTGAAATATGATTATATCCAAAATAACCGTTGAGGAAGCAGTAATGTGAATGACCAGCCAACATTTCCAACATCTAATAAACGAAAGAGAGTCGAAAGTGATCATTTCGAGTAGCAGTATTGAGTTTACGGTAGTCAATGCAAACTCTCTATCCTATAATAGTCCTAGTGGGTATCAATTCAATCTTTTCATTCTCAATCACTGTAATATCCCCTTTTTCGGTACGACCTGAACTGGACTGACCCTAGTACTGTCTGAGATAGGATAAATTATTCCTGTATCCAAGAGTTTAATCACCTCTACTCTAACCACTTCCTTCATATTTGGGTTAAGTCTTCGCTGCCCATCAACCCTCGGTTTGAAGTTTTCCTCCATGAGAATCTTGTGCATGCAAAGTGAAGAGCTGATCCCTTTTACATCGGCAATAGACCACCCAATTGCTGTCTGATTTTCTCTTAGGACCCTAAGCAATTTCTCTTTCTCCATCTTGCTAAGTAAGTGCGAAATTATGACCGGAAGTGTAGATGATTCCCCTAAGTGAGCATAACAAAGATGGGGTGGTAGTTGTTTGAGCTCTAACTTCGGTGGTTGCTGAATTGATGGCAATGGTTTTGATGGACCGGTTCCCAGCTCCGCAAAATTTTTCTTTCACACATATGGCGCATTTGTTTCCAAACATTTTGCACAGACCTCTATCTTTGTAGAGTCGGTGTAAATGGATTGAGAATACATGATACATACTTCATAAGTATCAGATGGATGTTGTAATTGAAAGGTGTCATAAACTGCACTATCAACCACGTCGATCTAAAAATAGCTATCTAAATCCATATGATATTTCATAACCTTGAACGCATTAAAACAAGCATGTTCCTCCTCTAATATCAGAATCACTGTAGCCAGAAATGGTCGACCAAATATGAGTGGCACATTATTGTCCTCTTCTATGTCCAGAATGAGGAAATCTGCTGGTAATATGAGCTTCTCAAATTTTACCAAAACATCTTCGATGATTCCGCGTGGATGAGTAAGTGATCAATCAGCTAGCTACAGAGTCAATATGGTTGGTTTAGCTTCCCCAATCTAAGTTTTTTAAAAATAGAAAGTGGTATTAGATTAATACTGGCACCCAAATCACATAAAACTTTATCAAAGTAATAATTTCCAATAGTGTAGGGCACAGTAAAACTCTTTGGATCTTTTAGTTTTGGAGGAAGCTTTTTCTGAATTCTTGCACTGCATTCCTCTGTCAACATTACCATTTCGTGTTCATCTAGCTTACATTTGTTGATTAAGATGTCCTTTAAAAATTTAGCATAGTTGGGTATCTGTGTGAGTGCTTCAGCCAACGAGACATTGATCTGAAACTTCTTGAAAATCTCCAAAAATTTCATATACTGCTAATCCATCTTCTGCTTTTTCAACCTTTGGGAAAATGAAATTGGGGGTTCATATGGATTTGTGGATGTGGTTGCTTTAGTCTGCGGTATATTGGAAGTCTCTTTTGTAGTTGTTTCCCTAAGTTGGTCAGTCTTCTCCTCATGATCTTCATCAGAAGGCGATACTGTTTCTTTATTTGCACTGAGTCTCTTCACATGTATTTCTGGTAATTGAACCCCGCTTCTTGTAGTGATGTCTTGGACACGTTCTCTAGGATTCACTTTAGTGTTACTCGATAGTGTACCTGGAGCTTTTCTTATCATAGAAAGTGCTAATTACCCCACATGTGCTCCAAGTTCTTAATTGTAGCCCCCTAATTGTGGAAGGTTGTTTCGGTCTTCCTAATAAATTGATTGTTTGTTTCCATGTATTTGTCGATTTTTTCCATTAATTTGACAAACATCTCTTCCAATTGGGGTTTCTTCTCCTACTGATACTGTCCCTGCGACCTATTGTGATTTTGATTTTGATTTCTTTTCCTAAAAAAATTTGGATGATTTCACCACCCAAGATTGGAAGTGTCAGAATGTAGGTTATTTTGCTAATGTTGACCCCATTGCACGTACTCCATTTGCTCCATTCCCTGTGAAAGAATTGGGCACTCAGCTAAGTTGTATTCTACCCCCACACTCTTCACAATTGGGCTTTCTTGCTTGTGTTGCACTTGTAGGTTGTGATATACTCTCCACTTTGTGAAATAGGGAATCATTTTTGGCAGACTTTGGTTGATTTCTTCGTACCCATACGCTCAGAAGACTACATAGCTGAAGTGTTAGCCATTCTCTCAAACAATTCTCATGCTCCATCAATTAGTTCTTGTGATTATGGAGTCATTTGACGATGAATCAACCATATTCCTAAAAGAACGAAGCAGCTCTGTATAGAAAAATCTGATCTGTATCTTTTTGTCGAATCCATGTTGAGGACATTTTCGAAACATGTTTTTAAACCTATTCCAAGCCTCATCAAATGACTCAGATTCACTCTGACTGAATATTGATATTTCGTACCTCAATCTTGCTGCTTTGGCTGGTGAGAAGAATTTAGAATTTGTGAGCCAAATCGTTCCACGTAGTTATCCTCGCCATAGGAAGTGAATCCAACCATTCAAATGCCTTATCCCGTAGAGTGTCACCCTTGTTGGAATCGGACTATCGATCTTCTGATATTCCTTAGTACCCGAAGTGTTGACACGTATCCAAGAATCAGGATATATGTATGTACGGATTCTCTTTAGCCAACTCGTAAAACTGGTGCTCGTTTTGGAAGAGTTGGATGACATTAGTCTTCAGTTGAAAGTTTGGTTGTTCGAATGGGGAGTACACAATACTGGATTGATTTTGAATGATGAACGGAGTAATGTGTTCCTGTCATCTTCTTTCTCTATCTTGGCTGGAACTGTAGGATTCCTTATTGGGTCAATTTGTTGATTAGCCATTGGTATTTGTTCTTGGTCTTCTTGCTGTTCTTGGTGGGTACCAAAGCGGTTGAAGAATGAACCAAAGAAAATGTTTTTATTCTTTTTATTATAAGTTTAGACAAAGTTTTGAAGAACACAACGAAAATACTCATGCAAAATTTCGCATGCGAATTCATATTTTTATTTAAGATATATAANGCAAAATTTCGCATGCGAATTCATATTTTTATTTAAGATATATAATGATTGAATTTAAATTTGATGGAGACCGTTCATTGTACCAAGTTATATGTCAAATATATTGACAAATAATTTTAACTCTTAACTTAAGCTAATCTAACTATCTAAATCTGTTAAAAAAATTATTTGGTATGACTATGAGGTATATCCACAATTAATATATATTTACTTGAATTTTCTCCTGCTAACAATTGTACAGTTTTCAATCATTTACTCCATATTTGTAGGGAAATCAATTGTCCATAAATATGATTGACCCTATTTCCTCGTCCATTATAAGTTCACGTTGCGAATTAAACTCCCGTTCTTTCATTCAATTTCCAAACCAGTTGGAAACAGTTCACCTCCAAGCACAAGACTTAAAAGAATGGCAACAATAGCACTTAGATCAACCCAAGTAGAAAGACTAAATAAACTAAAATACGTAAAATAAAAATTTAAGATAAATTCGAATTAGTGTCAAAGTAAATAAAATTAAACTAATACTCAATCCCCCGACAGCGGCGCTAAAAATTTGTTCACGAAAATATAACTCGAGTAAAAACTACCACAAGTGTACGGTTTGTAACAAATAATAAAGTGGAATCTAGATTTCCGAATATCGTCCCAAGGGATTGATTTAGTTCAATTTCATTATATTGACCTTAACCGAAACAAGAAAATAACACATTTATGTTGTTGTGAAAATTTTGATTAAACTAATTTACGAATGTGAATATGACTCAACTAAATGAACTAGGATGCAAAACAATGCTTGAAAACAAGTTGCTAAATTTAATGAATGGAATGTGCACTAGGATCATGAATCCCCATGCATTAATCTCTATTAATCCAAATTCTACAAATTCACAACATGTTTGAAGTTTTGAAGAATCAATGTTCCTATTGTAAAATCCCATAGAAGTATATCTTTATCCCATATCGGACTCTACGATGATTTATACCTTGTCGAGCATATTTCACTTCCCTCGAATGCATGAAATATATTACCAGATTCACACAATCATTTGCGCATATAATTTTGGAAAAAAAATAATTGTATATAAATCATTCAAATTCAAACGTGTTTTAATGTCAAAATTGTAAAATCAGGAATTAAAAGATCACCTCACATGGCTTATCGTTCTCTTAGTACAGAAATATCCAGCCTAACATGGAGAAATAATAAAAACACAAATAATTGAAGAAACGAGATCACTTAATTAAAATTTTGCTTGAAATCCCGTCAATTTTGTGTTTTTCTTCGTCTTCTTGGCTCAAGATCTCCTTTTAATGTGTGTTCTAGGATTAATTTATCTCTTGGAATGCCTTCCCCCTCGTATTTGATGGCCCTCAGCTTTTATATCCATCGTAAGATCCGTTTCCTAAAGTGTTTGAGCGGAATAAGGAAAGCAGAATTTTCGCGTCAAAAACCTACCATGCCGCGTGGTTATGAGCCATGCGACCGCATGGTTCATCCAGATGAGGCCTTTTGTTTCCCTAATGGTCCTGTACAATAGAATGGAAGTTCTACCATGTGGCGGCATGGTCGATATAAACTTCTATGTGTGTCATTTTAGTCATCGACCTTATTTTCTCTCATTTTAACCTATTTTTTCCATTCTCTTTCTTCGACATCCCTTGTACTAATCAAATTAGGACTTAGTTCATATACATTCTCAAGTCGTGCTTCGGGTCAGCTTTCGAATATTTACACTTTAGTCCCTGAACTTTTGTTTCTTTTCGTTTTGGTCCTTTTTCGTATCTTTTCTTTTGAGTTCTGCCATATCCATCAATATAGTGCTACAAAATGAAAATAAGTAGAATTAAGCTATATTAAAACACTTTTGTCGACAATTAGTCATGTTATATGACAAAATAATTGTTAAAAACACACTTATCAATCTTCATCTAGCGAAGTACAAGAAAAGAAAGCAATAAAGGCAAGGCAATTGCCCATATTGACGAAACACGTGATCTTCTAGCACATCATCAAGTATTCACCACGGTAAAGAAAGATCTTGTAGTGCAGCATCAAGTAATTACCACAATAAAGAGAATGCTTTTCGAGTCCTCGAATACTTTAGTTAACAAATAACCTAACATGTCTTCGAGTTGATACGCTACTAATAAATATTTCTGTACTATTTGAACTCTCTCTATCTCGTTTTCAAATGTACCCATTCAAGTTTACTATATAAGTAACACATTTTTTTCATCTTCAAACGTACCCTTCAAGTCTATTAATAAGTAACACATTATAGTCGCCCGACGTGCAACGCTCGTCCACCTCACTAGTTTTCCAATAAATGTAAATCTAACAATTGAATTTAGAATAATACTATCTAACACTAGTGATATTAAAACATCAGTATAAATGATCACACTTGATAGGTTAAATTAAATTAATCATGTGACAATACATTTAAGTAATCTATCATCTACTGTCATACAATTCTTACTTAAACTCGTGTTTGACAAAGTGTTGCTGAAACATTACTCTTGAATTTAAAAACCACATTTTCAGAATTTTTTGCCATGTAGGATCCGTCATTAAAAGGTTAAAAACTCAATTGGTCACTTAACATATAGGTGGTTTTCAATTTGGTAACTCAATTTTAATTTGTTCCAAACTAGTCATCCAACTTTAAGTTCCGCTTCACATTGATCACTAAAAAATAATTTGTTTGTAAATCAGTCATTAAATTTTAAGTTTTGTTCACATTAGTCTCTATAATAATCTCCATTTTTCGAAAAATGGTTTTAAATTTGAAACGTTAAATGACTAATATGTTACAATATTTGAGAGCAGACTCCTTTGAACACTTATAGGTTTGATACTAACTCGATTGCTAAATTCCATGTAGCCTTAGGTAGCGATCAATGTGAAAAAAAAAATTATAGTTGGGTGGCTAATGTGATAGATGTAATATCTCAAAGTTTGAATCACTAAAAAGAGGTTTATTTTTTATTTTATTTTTTTGGAAAAAATGAGTTTTAGAATAGTGATTGTTTGGAAAATATGTGACAAAAAAATAAGAAAAAATTTTGAGTTTACGTGCAAAATATTTTATAATTAGAATGTGTAGTTGACAATGAGCTTGAGAAAAAAAAATTTAAATGATTTTCAAACAGGGGCTTAATTTAAATAAATTATAGCTGGACAACTAAATTGAAATATGCCTATAAATACAATAACCAATCGGATCACTTTTTACTCGTTGTTAAGTTCATGTTTGGTCTAATTAAAAAGTTGATAAAAATGTAAATTAAAGTCAACAATTACTTTTAATTACATATTTTATGGGACATCAACTTTTCAATCACACTTATCAACTTTAATCAAAATCTACTAAAAAATTAATTAATTTTTTTTAGCAAAACCAAATAGGGCTAAAACAATAAGTGAATTGATGTTGTGGAGGTAAAACAAGTAGAAAATTTAAGTGATTAGATTTAAACAATTTAAAGATCAAGATAAAACTTAGCGCATGTTTGAGCTTCATTTTTTGTTAAAAATATATTTTAGAATAATATTTTGTTGAAGAATATGTTATTAAAATGAAGATAAAAATTTAGGTTCGTGTGTAATATTATTTTATTTAAGAATATGTGAGTAAAAATAAAGAAAAAAATATATTTTAGAAATAATTGGTACTGAACAAGGACTTAATTATAAATTAGATGACCAAGCATGTTTTTTACCATCACTCCCTCATTCGGAAAAAAAGGAAAAAAAAAAAAAAGAAAGAGAGCCTAAGAACAAGATCCGGATTGGCTGCGGAGAGTCCATATTGGCTAGTAGGGGTCAAGCTCTTTTCCCGTGCTAGTTATTTGCCACGTGTACATTTATTTTGACAGCAAACCATACGACAATTCCCTAATTAATTTAGTTATACAATTATTTCCCCAACTAACTACTTAATATTTCAGCAGCACCTATTTAAACGCCCTAATTACAACAACCATCCAAACCTAACTTTTCCTTGACAAGTGGTCAATGTTGACCTAATCTATCTAATCCTTGAGGTTAGTTTTCTTCTAAAGTTCGAGATAAAATATTTTTAAAAAATTTATTAAAGTCTGTTAAAAAACAACTTTATAATCATATATATATATATTTTTTTTTTAAATCCTACTAAAGGGACCCTACAATTTTATCAAAAGTGTACATTCGATGGTATGGGCTAGACATACATCTTATGGCAATCCTACAAAATCGTTTGATGACTAATTTGAAAAATTAAAAAGGTCACTAGTTAAAGTGAAGAGTAAAACTACTTGTATAATGATTTTGTACAACTAATTTGACAATTCATGACAATATCAATGATCAAACTGTCTGCCAATTCATGGATTATCAAACTATTTGTCAAACTAATTGTCCGTATAGCAATGAAACAACTTTATAAATTCAAAACACATTTATTTTCTGATATTAGGTTCAACAATGTCGACTAAATGTTTATGTATTTAAATTAATTTTTTCAAAGGTCGACATTATTATTGGGAATGATATTTCTATCTAGTTGTTATCTCCCTTGTCACTATTAAATCCCACGCCTCTCAAAGCAAATTCCCCAATTTGAATAAAAATCCATATTCCAATACTAATAACCATAAATATCTTGCGTTCTTTCCCTTTTCAGCCTCCATTATCATCATCATTTTTTCAGGTGTGGAATCCTAATCAAAGATTTGACAAACTACTCAAATCTATGGACTTAACCTCCAATCCCACCGCCTCTACAAGTCCTGATGATGCTGAAAACGATTTGAATCCCTTATCCTTAACCAACGGCGCACTCAGTAATCACCTCCGTCCGACGCCGCTGCCACCAACGGTGACATATAAAGAATGTTTGAAGAACCATGCAGCCAGCTTGGGTGGGCATGCGGTGGACGGTTGTGGAGAGTTCATGCCTTCACCTTCCGCCACAGATCCCACATCGCTAAAATGCGCTGCTTGTGGCTGCCACCGCAACTTCCATCGCCGTGAACCTGAAGAAACCTTCACCGCCACCCCTCATTTTCTTGATTTCCGCCATCACCCTCCGCTGCCACCTATCAGGTCTTCTCCCTCTCCCTCCCCCTCCCCGCCACCACCACAACCATCAAAAACTCCCTCATATGCACCCCGCATGTTACTCTCCCTCAGCACCGCCGTGCCGGAGGACCACCAACAGGCACCAGTAACGCCGACAGCATTCAAAACCGATAATCTAAACGGCGGCAGGAAGCGGTCGAGGACGAAATTCAGCCAGGGTCAGAAGGAAAAAATGTATTCTTTTTCAGAGAAGCTGGGGTGGAAATTGCAGAAATCCGATGAAGCGGCAGTGGAAGAGTTCTGCCACCAGATTGGCGTCACTAGAGGTGTACTCAAGGTTTGGATGCACAACAACAAGAACACTTTTGCAAAAAGAGAGACGAACAACCCCACCACCACCACCATCAACAACGATAATATTGTTAATTATGATGAAAACAAGACTTCATCATCTTGAACCGCATTTTTTCAACGGTCGAGCATTCTTAAAGGTGTTCTAAATATGAAGATATATAGATCGAACGTGATTTGATATTGATGTTTTGATATCTTGATCGATCTAGATTTTGAGGTCAACACGTTAACGGGTTTCTTCTTCATCTTGATATGTATAGAGGGATAGAGAGTGATTAATTCATTGTTCTTGTAGACTAGTTAACATTGATCATTTGTGTAATTTAGAACAAGCGAAGATCTAGCCGGAGATAAAGGATAAAAAGTACTCGTGGGAGACCAATTTTTATCAACATATTATCTATCTTTTTTTCTTTTTATAAATCTTCTTTGAAAAATGATACTCTCTAAATGAAATTAATGTAGTAGTTTTGTTAGCAGCATAATTTATGTAAATTTCTGAGAAAAGTTTAGTAGTATGTAAAATATGAATTCGTTAAATTAAGAAGCAATTTTTAAGTGCTTACTTTGCAAATAGTTCTAAGAAAATGATAATAGCATACAAATTAAAGATTTGAAAATAAAAAGATGGTTTTCTCGACTTCAAGAAAAGCAACTAAAAAATTATTTTTAAGCACAATTAATCTTGAGAAAACTAGCTATAAATGTCACCTTTGAGCATGGTCAAATCTATTAATCGATCAAGCTAGAAGTTATGGAAAATTATTATTGCATTTTGATATTAAATTTTGTGGAGAATAAATTGGGTTATTCTCTTCGTGTTTGGAAGCGATTTGATGTGGATCACATATGATAACGTATCCTTGCTACTATAGGCTATAATCAATTCTTGCTTGTTTAAAAGCAGATCTAATAATTAATTCTGGATGCAATGAATTTGTATGAAGCAAAGTTTCTTCAATTTTGTCTTCCTTCCTTAATAATTAAGCATTCCTAAGAGGGCCTTTTACACATGGCTTAACAGGGATTAATGGTACATATTGAGTTGTTGGTAGACCATATTTATAATTTCACTTCCCTTCCAATCATTGCTTTACTATTTTAATACCTCCAAATCAATTATTGACTTTCTTGGTATACAAGGCTCGTTCTACTGTATTGAATAATATCGTACACTTCGGTTCAATTCAATACTTGTAACAAAATGTCTAGGAGGCACATGGTGTCCATAAACTGTATTTTTTATGTTAAAATCTTGTTCATTGTACTGTTGAGGCTGATGTCGTCCTAACCATGTAGAGACCCGGAGGATAATTTTGTAATTTGGGTGAAAGAAAGGTGTGGAGCATATAGAATAAAATCAGACAAGTGACCTAAATTAAACATTGTGGAATTGAATATATTATCTTGTGAATCTGAACTTTTAAGGCAAGTAGAAGCAGGCATTTGTTGGCTGAATAATTAAAGAATATAAGAGCTTTGCCTAGCCACCTTACCATTTTTGGTTGGTTCCTTAAGCGGCAAGCTTTGCCGCTTCTGCTTATTATGATATTATTAATTTATATACCTAAGTAGCTAAGTCATTATCTAAGTCTAATACTCATTGAAATTTAGCCCCTATTTGACACCCTTTTTTTTTTTCATTCTGTTTCTCTTTATTTTTTTCATTTCAACTGCACACTTTATCAATAAAATAATATTACACATAAACCTAAAAATTCTCCTTACTTTTTAACCACATAATTTTCCATCAATCACTATTCCAAAAAACAATTTCCACCTACAATGGGTGTCAAACAGGGGCTTAGTGAAGTTAAGGATTTATTTCTACTTTTTACATATTTAGGGACCTCCTAGGCAATTTTCTCCAATTAAAAAGATAGATCGAGTATATAATTAAACCTTGTTTGATTCAGCTAAAAAATTGAATTTAAATTTAAGTTGAAGAATTTCATGTGATCTGCAACTTTTTTACTACAAATTTCTTCAACTTTTATCAAA